>JAODUI010000031.1:6565210-6577021 GCA_027563995.1 Papilio gigon
TGATGTTGATTTTGTTTAGTCAGATACGGAATAAATGGCTCGATGGTTAAATAATTTGTTTAATTCGTTACAATATAAATAAATGAATTACAAATACTCGAATCAGTTACAATATAATAATAGAGCTAAAGTTAACGTCCAGAATTTTAATAGTCCAACAAATTGAATTCTCTCTCGACAGCAAACAGAATTTTTATTTTAAATATTGTATATTTTTCTAAATGGAATACATTTTAATGTTACTATTGTTTTCAAATTCCATTAAAACAGCTTAACTCGATGCAGACTGTATTAGAGATTTTGCTTTTCATCATCATCACCATTTGCCCTTGTCTGACTATTGCTGGACACAGGCCTTTCCCAATTATCATTTACAAACAGTAAAATATGGACAGGAAAATAAAAGGTGAAAAATTGTCACCTTAAATACAGAGTCACCCCTAAAATAATAGGTTAGGTACCGAGCCCCTCAGTAGGAACGTATAGTGAGCTAATAATGATGAAATACTAGAGAAAGTCCACCTCCTCTATATAAAAATAGACCATTAACTTCTATAAAATAAACAATCTTTCAATATTTATTTCGTTCGTAACTTTCAAATTTTGTTCGTTAAAAATTCAGACCAAATTGTTCCGTGCTAATGAGGTTATCCCTATTTCAATATCATTAAAGTTTAAAAAAAAAATCTATTAAATTTTGCGTCGAAAGCCTGTTCGATGCGACTGCGGCGAATGAAACTTGTGACTAACAACCTCGGGAAGCAATTCCATAAACTTTATTCGAAGCAAGAACTAGGTTAATTTGTAAGAAAAAGTTTTCATTCATTTATATAAGCTATGTGATGGAGATTTTTATTTTATAGCATCCATGAGAAGTTTCAGGATAGGTTGATCTACATGTTGATCATTTTCGCTAAAAACTTTGTACTCCTTTGTAAGGAAACTGTTGAAACGAACGTATAATTTGACGCAAACTTAATCTGGTTATATGTAAAAATTAAAAATGCAACAAGCTATACTTGATTTAAAAAAAAAACAAACGTGATCATGAATTATATTTGAATTTCGAACAATTTACGTCCTTGTACTCCTAATTCTATTGTAGAATTCTACTGTGATTATATTTGAAAAGCAATTTTGAAAGAGACTGGACATTTTTGGTATTCAAATTAATGAAACTTTGTACAAACCAGATAAGGGAACAGAATGGTTTAAACGAAACTAAACGAATACTATTGATAGAGTTAACAACAGAAAAAACAAGACTAAAAATACATTACACAGAAAATGGCAAATGTTATTTAAAAGCCATTGTTTCTCTCGAATTCCGTCGCTATAATAGAGAATTGAAACTAAAAATCGCTTTAATCCGTGACATTTAAAAACTACGAATTGCGGCAGCGTTTTGTCGCCGGAGTCATATTGTTCTTAATTCGGCCGTGGATTGTTCCCGCTCCGTTCTACTCACTGACAGTTTAATTGTTTTCTCTCGTATACAACAGACAAACAAAACATCTGACTTTCTGACGGGTTATTATTGTAATAAAGGACTATCGCTTTACGTTTTACATTTTTGGATTTACTGGCAGGAAATGCTACCGGTGATTCGACGGCTTGTACCTATTAACTATTACGCAAAAGCCAGAATGGGAATACAATTATATTACGAACTAATATAAGAAAGAAACCGATTTAAGCGCCCTCGGACTAGGACTATATTCTTGGCTAGCTTTTAATACATTTCTTTTGCAGTGATATTTTTAAATAAATGTTCGGTTAAGAGGTCCCCATTTGATAGATCGAATATTTTCTAGCGTTAAATGCCAAATAAATTCAGGCACCATGTAACTTTTTATAAAACTAAAGTAAAACAAGTGAAATGCGCATTTCTCTATCAATACGTTAACAGTATTCTATGAAGCTATTCTGAAGGCATTATTGCATTACAATGCAACGTCTCGTGGGCATTCGACAACGGGAAGTCAATTAAAAGTTGCGGCAAGTTAATAAGAGCGCTAACGAAGCTTCAATTGCAGGACCCGCGGGATACGTTGATCGAGTACACTTTGCAATGATCGTTTCCATTTATACGATTTTTTTCTATACGTCAACATGATCTGATCCGCTTGATCAGGGTCCTCATGTTAACTGATCTCATATGCTGGTATGAGCCAGTTTATTCAAAACGATATGAAATTTAAACTTATTCATTATTAACCTGCACTTTTCTCTATAAAGAGTCGGCGGAATACTACGCTTTCATACATCTCAGTCAGCCGTTGTATCTGAACTCACACACTTCATACGCATATCAACATTCACACATTACATCCACATCTGAAATTTAAACTTATTGTATTTGCTAACATTCTTTAATTACTTCAGTTTGTGTGCTCACAGTTTTGACGAAAAATATTTTTAAATTTTCCTAGAAGCTGTAGATATAATATTACATTGGGCAACGTATTTGTTTGTATAAATCCAAATATTACTGTTAGAGGACCTCACGTTGTAAAATTCCTAGAGGAAACAAAGAATCTGCAAAATTCAGGTTCGCGACAGCAGAGAATGGAAATCGTCCTAATTTCCCCTGCGGCTTCCGCGACGAGGGCGTGTTCGTCAAACGTATTGAATATTATTGAAATCGAACCAAACTTACCGAGCCATACGTGTATTCCATACACTCAGGTTACATTATCATCATACAGTTTTGTTACTTACACTCAAATTTTTATATTTACAATTTTTCTACACTTACAGCTCAAATATCTAAATACATAAGTAACATTATAACATGAATACGACTAAACTATGTACCGATGATATTCTTTAAGAAGAAAACGTAATTAAAAGAAGCCTGAAATTCCAAAGCAATAGATGTAGAGACTGACATAGGAGCGTACACTTGTTCGAATATTTGTTCAGAATATAAATAAAAACAAAAGCATCGTCTATTAATTAAATACACAACTAAAGTATCACTTTAACCAAGTCTACTGCGCATGTATTCAGTATTAATTTGCACTATTATCGAAAAACAGTATCTCCATAAGGTACAGTTCGGTAGAATACATCGCATTCTATTTGTGTATGAAATTGTAAGATAACCGATACACAATTGATGCAATTCGACGGCACGTCGCTCGCTGGCGGGACACGAACGCTATTAAAAGTTCCACTAACTCCGTGAAAGCCCCGACAAAACTAGTTTGCGTTGGGGCTACACCGCGCCCCGACACACTCGCGTCTACGTGTGTACTTCACTGAAACAACTGAAAGTGAGAACGAATTATACATTTTGTTCAACGGATTATTTTATCCAACTTCGTTTAGTAACCTCGAATAGTACATAAAAGTCATTCAAAAACTACGCCCAGATTACATTGTTCTGTGTAGCACGTATCAAGCTGGAATGCAAAATGGAAACATGTAAACAAGAAAGGATCCAGTGGTTTCGATCGCTTGACTGGAATATTGTATACCACGGCTTTACTCTAGATGTTCCTAGAACGCTTCAAACTAATACTTCTAGAATTATATAGTTTACATTTTTTTTTGTAAAACTTTAAAGGCTTTGTTTGGTTACGATCAAAGTTAATAATTAACCCCTTTCAACTTTTCAGAGTAAAAAAAAAAAACTTCGTTTTAATTTGCACACAAAGTAAGCGAAAATTTCAATAAAAACTTTGACAAGAAACAAAATTTCACAAGAAAATCAATTACTGGATGTAACCCACTTTGAACTTTTAAATTACTAAACTTTAGTTCACTTTTTATAAAGTGACTTTAGAAATTGTTAACAGAAAACAAATATAATAATATAAAATACTAAACCCTTAATATGACTTCAATTTATACTCACTACTTAAATTACTAATAAGTCACGAATAGATATGGGCTATAAAAATGCATAATTTGCATAGAAATTACTAGGAGAATATGAATTAATAACTTCAACTGAGTTAATATAATCTAAACACCTCTAAGGCTTTGCAAGTTGCCCTATTGCCCGGGGCATTAGCATGCCTCAGTCGAGTTGACGCCTAATGAGCCTTCCACAAGCTCCATCGGTGAATTAACGCATGCATATTATAATGTATATATTATAAACCATTTAACAAAACTGGTATGTTCTGTGATCTTAAAAGTTATTGAGTCTGTACTATTAGTCGATGACTAGTGGTGGATGTACTTGTGACGCGGACTTTCTACAGCGAAAATATCACGCTTGGTGTTCGTTATTTTGTGTTATATATGAAAATTATAATGAAATATAGTTTAAACGTAATTTATCATACAAACAAGACTATAATTTGTTTCCTTTGATTTATCTTTAAAAAGTCAACAATAAAGAACAGTGTTCTTATTTCTTTAGTATGGAAAAGTCTTCACATTTCAAGAATACATAGCAATAATAATGGTAAATAAATTTAGTATCCAATACGTCCTTGGTATCTTCATCGTCTCCTTGTCCCTATTCAAGTAGGATGGGCGTATCAACTGTTCGTCCTCCAAAGCTATCTACCTTCTATCATTTCAGTAGTCACTCTCTTAATATCACTCTCAACTTTTGTATATTGTAAGAAAGACAATGTTGTTATATCCAGCAACATTACAAATACAAAGCTAATAGAATTCGACAGCACGTTTCTATACCACGAAACTCTAATGCAGTTAAAAGTTGGTCCAACTTTGTAAAAGCATTGACGAAACTAGTTTGTGTTAATGAACACAATTTAATTCTGCGCCGCTGCCGAAGATTGATCGATGTTTTCAAATAGAATTCTAAGCTTCATTGTTTGGATAATTTTAATTGAAATGTTAGAATTATGTCACGGAGATGGATATTTTTATACGCTAATGGATGCATAAATTGAAATTGGATAATATCTAGAAAGAAGCGATTGTCAATTGTTAAAAACGTAAAATTGCGTGCATGTGGAATCTTTTGATCAACCAGGATTGTTCCAAGTGTTTTAAGAATCATTACCGGAACTCTCAAAGCCGTTTAACGGCCGCTTAAACAGTCCTATAGTGTAGTAGAGATCTTATACTAAGTGTACTAAATGACTCCCTGAATGATTGATGATTGTGTAAGGCAGTAAACCTCAAATTTAATTTTACCGATGCGTAAAAACAGTCTCGGTTTATTTCTTGCAAAAGAATCTGCAATCTCTGTGAGTTTCAAAGCAAATTATTCGAGTTAGGTTTTGTTGTAAAGTTATACTAACTTTTAATAGTGTTCACGTCAGCAGAGATATCTTCCGCGACGTCGCCCCGAGCGAGCGACGTTCGCACTAAGATATCGTATCGATTTAACTTACACTGACCTTACTAAAAAGAAGTTACAGATTTCTAAATTTACGTATATTTTACTGTAATATAATCGACTTTTTACGGTGTACCGAAAATGCATTGGTAATGCAGGTCAAGTAATGGATATAGTTGCCTTTTGACTTTGATTATAAAAAGCTGATGCTCTAGACATGTGACGCTCTAGGATTCCTGACAATTATACTGACACCCGTTATTATTATCCAGTATGCAGTACAGTATAGTTTAAAGTCTAATTAATCGTACTAGTACAAACGGTTGATCATTAATTTTACATGCTTGATGTTCAAATCCGAATCCAACCATAAATAATCATCTATTCGTCAAAAAGGGACAGCAGTATTGGTACACGTCTTTCCATAATGAAAACTCACTGTAATGTTCAAGGCAACATACTAAAACAAAAAATAATTCCTTCCAAAGTCGACGCAAAGCTCGGTGCTCGAGACGACCGACTCGTAACGTGTTAAAAAACAAAACAAAAAAATTTCGTGCACAAAACAAAAATGCAGGGTGTCGAAATTCGACGGAACGTCAAAATTCTATAAAACTTGGGTACATGTTACATAAAATTGGTTGCCAGTTTGGGCTGCGTTATTAATTTGACAGCCTGGAAATTACGTGTAATTTTATACAGTTACAAAACGTTTTAACATTTTTTTTAACACGTCCCGTCGATGTTTGTATACACATTTTAATAAACATTATTCAAATTACGAACACAGACGATATGTGAAAATGTAAAATTGTTATACAATCCACTAACAACGACATATGTTTAATTCTATCCAAAATGCATGCTACATAATAATGTATGAAATTAGAAAATTTTAACACCCCCCCCCCTCCCCTCGTCCTGGCCCGCGGCACGTCAATGACAATCAATTATGTACATGCGAGCTCTAATTTCCCCCGCGGGTGGTTTGTTACATCAGCATATAATCATGCGCCTGTCATTTATTATGCTTTTATTTACTTACGTATACATGTTTTACAGTTACGCAAAGTCACTTAAATTGCAGAGTTCAGGAGTAGAACAATATTTTAATTTTAAACTAAATATAAAACAGCTAACACACACGTATTCACCCGGTGTCGGCACCGACTTGTTTCGATCTGAGGCTCGTTGGGGTGAGTGGGATTGGTATTACTTCGGCGTCGCGGCCCGTCTCACTGTGAGATTATCATTTGTTTTCATTTTATTGAATAATACGTAGCTTTGAACTTAATGAAAAACCAATAACTTTATTCAACCAAGAAGTGAAGACATCGTTTCATTCATCTTTTCGATTTACATTTCTTCAGTAACAAATGAGTCTTCCTTTTATTGTACATACATTTGTTTTGGATATAATGGTAACTCTATAAACAATACATACACCTGGGAAATCAGGATATAAATTTCCATTCCAGTAGTTCCCGGATACATGGATGTCAGACGGGTTTGTTTATTTTATTGGGAATTTAAGGATACGAAGTCTCTCGGGCGTCTGATTTCAAGTATGTCATCATTGACACATGAAAATTGTAAACATGTCGAAACATAACGTACAAGTCATTTTTTTGTTTTTTTTTTTAACAACAAAATTTATTTGTGATGGTATAGATTTTTTGTTCTTATATGAATTTTATAATTAATTATTAACTTCGATATTTAAATTAAATTATTGTGTTCACTTTACATTTAATTGTGTACTTTAGTTTATGGGAAGTCTATGGCTCCTTAAACACAGATGCCCTACGTAATCAAGGCACCAGTGAATCTGTTGTATTAGTGTACAATAAACATTTTTTTTCATTTTCATTTTCATTATGTAGTTATTTTATTTATTGATTGGTATACATTATTATTAGTTTACATTTCATTCAAAGAATCTATGAAAAATGAGTGAAAACAATTAACCGCGAACGACACTAGCGTTAAAGCGCTCTCAGCGATTGTATCGCGTTGCAGTTCCCCCGTTAGTGCCACTTGAGACACAGGATGAAAAATAATTGGGCAATAAAAGCTGCATTAACGAAAAAGTGTACCGCGACGCAAATCTCCCGTCACTTCCCACAGATGAGTGCTTCAATACGAATGGACACAAAATCGAAACTTTCGCTGCAGACAAATTTTAGTTTTCACTTGCATTTAATGAACAAAAATTGAATAGTAAATGTACATATTATAAAGTAGATCGCTCGAGACAAAAGTTGCGAACTACGCAAAACAATAAAGAATTAAAAAAAAGAGAAAATAAAAGTGACATTGGACCTCCAAGTAAGCATTGTAATGCTACTTAACAACATGACAATATAGAAGAGCCTTCAAGAGTAGACTCAATAGACACTTACTAAACCAGCACGTACCATCTTTCGACCACATCACTTGGCATCAGAGATCGTGGTCAAGCATTAGTTTAGTATCCTATCATAGTAGTTTAGTATATAGAAATAAAATAAAAACAAAATTGTAAAAAAAAATCTTCCCAAACTGTCAAAAACATGTCAGAATTATTAATTTTAACGAAGCATACACACGCATTCCGTGAATTCCGAAAAATCGACATCAGATCATATATTTATGGTTACTAAGGTTTTCCATGCAAAATGCCGATGCTTTAAATTAACTTAAAGTATGTATGTATTTTTAGCAGGAAGTCGTTGGATGCGGAAGGCGGAGGACCGCATACTGTAAAAGGCATTGGGAAAAGCCTATGTCCAACAGTGGGCAGACAGGGGCATATCAAGACAAAATTCACGAACATTAAGATCACGCATAAGGAAATTCCGAAAAGTTTAACTTATTCCGTGGATTCTAATTATTCGTATACGTAGGTTCAATGTTTTTTTCTTCTATAAAACGTTATTTAACGTAAGTAACGATACCAAAATATCATGTATACAAATTTTTGAAAGGATATTCGGCACAGTCGCATGGGAAATCGGAATATAAATTTTCATTCCGTGTTCTCGAATCTATACGTCTTTTTTTCTTGGAAAACAAGAATGTAGAGCCTGGAGAGAAACTGGTAAATATTCTTTTATTGAAGAAATGTAAATGTTTAGTTCAAGAATAACACTAACGAGCACTTTAAATAAATTACAAGCATTAGTTTCTTTTGCTTTGAAATATAGGTATTTGTATTAAAAAAAATTAAAATAAAGAAAAGAGTCTGGTTAGTACAAAAACTTTAATTCTAAATCAATATTTCAGGTTATATAAAAATGACTATAAATTCGGTTTAAGTACGACCTTAACATTTTAGAAGAGTAAATGCTTTTGAACTAACTCCGAAGGTGGGAGAAGTTATCTCTTGAAAGGCATCTCAGTGGAAGTGAACACTATTAAAAGTTAGAGTAACTTCCTGTGGAAACTGACATTACAAGTTTATTTTAAAAGTCGGAGCTTTTAAAGCGCATCGCCTCTTTCGATTCACTGGTCATCTTAACAATATTAGTGAACATTTTGATGAATGGATGTTTGTTGTGGCCAAGTTGCGGATTTTACACAAGAACTTTGTTATCTAAAACCACAAAGTAATGTTTAATTAATAAATATGTTAAATAAATTGAATTATGATTAGTAAGGAGAGTTTTATGGAAATATAAAAGCAAAAAATGATTCGAAAACTTGTCTTACACACCGTTATAAAACTCATTATTCAGTAAGTGGATGAATTTTGTAGTGGCTTTGTGAGCACATTACAAAAATCATGCTAAGCAGAAAAAAAAATAGTGCACAATTTGCGTCGCACTACAAAGTCGTTACATTCACCTGATAGAGAGAAAAAAAAAGTAAAGATAAGGTCCATGGTTCCTTCTATGCGACGCCTAAAATCTACTAATTGGATTGGAGGCAACAAACTCCTAAATACCCCTGATTAACGCGCTAGCGTCGCTGTGCGGTGCTCGAGACGAGCTATTCGTCACCTGTTGAAAATAATTACGCAAAAAAATCGTGTTTAAAACAAAAGTGGTGTAGCACCGAACAGCGACCTCTGTGCCACTCACTCGACAGAAAAAGCTCGAAATTCAACGTAGGATTTCGGCGCAGATTTTTTTTTCCGAACAAACTATTCCGAGGTTTTCACTGGCACGGTTGCACGCCCCACTAAATTTACAAAAGAAAAATAAAACCCGACTTTTTCCATTCCGATTACTTTTTAATCAAGACACAAAATCGAAAAATATGAAATCGGGTTTCCGAATTTTCTTGGTCGCACGTATAAAAATTCTCAATATTACTTCCAGTCCACAATTTCCCATCAGTTTATATTATGACTGTGATTCTGGGGAGTAAGCAAAATCCAGGTTACATAACAAAATAATTATGTATTTTAAAGGTGACCAATGAAAATATTATCACCGTTTTAATCGAAAATATTATATAAGACAAAACGAAAACACGTTACAAAGTATACGCTAATGTATCGGTTCTTTGCAAAACCGATACCGAATTTAATTTGCAAGAGATCAAAAATAAATAATTAACTGGCTTGTATCACTGCAAAATTAAATAAAATAATTTAATATCCAATTTCTACATATCCTTTATTCTAATTTGATACTCACTCATTATTAATTTATTAATGTTTAATAATTACTCATTAACATAGTTAATAGTGGTAAACATAAATGAGTAAACGGAACGTATCTCATAGATGTTTTCTCATTTCATAGCGCACAAACGCACATAGAGCTTTGTCAATGTCAATGTCATTGCATTGCCGTAAAGTTTACGGTGTAATCTAATAAGATATAAAAACAAATTACACTTTTATTATTCTATTACTAATATCTAGCACTAGTCAATATCTAAAAATGGATGGAAGGACGGCCGAGATGCTTCACAAGAAAGGAGCAACATTTGTCTTTCTGGGTGTACCTAAAGGTACGGTTTTTGGTATCGACTTGAAATGTTGGCGTACTGATGATGATTTTTGTGGTATAAGACTGATACCTCCTGGAATGCACTATATTTATTACGCATCTGCATCAGAAATAGAAATTGAAGATATTTCTCAAAGGTTTTGTACAAAAATGTCTAATACTCTGCTATATCTTTCATTCGTTAACCACAAATTACTTTTGTTTTTTTTTTATTTTGTAGGTCTGGATTCTTCCAATATTTTAATGAGAATGATATTATTGTTAAAATGTGGGATAAAAAAACAGAGGATGTCGGCAAGGAAGTAGTCAACGAAGAGACTGTGGAGCGGATAAGAGAGAATCTGAATAACATAGACAGGTACCTTGCCCCATATCCATATGATATTTGGTCACGATGGCACTGTCTCACTAGACAAATATCAGGTAATGGCAACACAAGACATTAATTGTTGTGTTTTTTCTCCATAACTTTTGCACAATCAGCCAATATTTTACACATAATCAGATTATAGAAATAATACTATACTAGAAATAAACAGATTAGGTTTTTCAGTTTGTGTCATTGAAAAAATTCCATTTCTTTATGAATACCTGAGGATTGTGTTTTAATTTCTAATGTATGCTTACATTAAAAGTTTTTTTTCTAATTTCCAGAGATTCTAGCTAAGAAACTTTCCCCAGAGAAAGGTCTAATAAGGTCAGAAGAATTTCATTCTATACCTGATTCTGAAAGACCAAGAGGTATTAAAAAATCTAAAGATTCTTCTAAAGAAGAAAAGGAAAAAACAATTGAAGATACTGGCGAACCATCCCAAGTGTCATCTGAACAGTTCAACAAAGGAGAGAGCTCGAATCAAGAATCACTTCCAGGATATTCCGGTAACAGAAGGTTGAGTAGAATGACTGAAAAAGAAATAGAAGATGCTTTGCTACCTAATTTAAAGCCAGTTGAAGGTTTGTTAGTTTTTAATATTAGTAAATTTAAAATATAATTTAAATCTGTTTGTATTGAAATCACATTAACTGTGTTTAATTCAATTGACCCACCTTACATTCTCTTTTGTGTATATAAAAAGTTTTACCTATCATTTTTAAGAACAAATGATAAACTTTCATTGCAGGTACTGTTATGAGATTTACAGAAATACCAAGGAATAAGTATCCCCCAGGCTCAACACCAATGGAAATAACAAAGCATCATCTTGACCAGTCTTACACTTTGGACCTCATGATTGCCCAACATGATGAGTGAGTGAATTAAATTTATCAACAGCCCCAGTGCCAAACCCTAAGTGACTTTAAAAAAAAAACAATGTTATTTTTTTGTTTGGAAATACTTAGTTTATGTACTTAGTTAGTGTTAATGCTACTAACTTACAGACATTGTTCCAGACACTGTCAAAAAGATAGACGTCATCTAAGTTGTTAAGTACACACTTTACCAACAGATATGTAAGCAATTAAACTATTAAAACTTTCGTGAGACATTTCACTATACTACTTATAAAACGGCTTAACTCACGCGCATCCTGAAGATGAGCCCCCGATGGGCTCGAAACTAGTCGGTACTGACACCGAGTTGCACGTGAGTTAAGCCGTTTT
>JAODUI010000031.1:6579020-6596138 GCA_027563995.1 Papilio gigon
ACTTTACCAACAGATATGTAAGCAATTAAACTATTAAAACTTTCGTGAGACATTTCCCTATACTACTTATAAAACGGCTTAACTCACGTGCATCCTGAAGATGAGCCCCCGACGGGCTCGAAACTAGTCGGTACTGACACCGAGTTGCAAGTGAGTTAAGCCGTTTTATAAGTAGTATAGATATGTAAGCATGTTCCAGGACTACACCAACTGATACTCTATTGCCTGCCTACCCCTCTTTTTTAAGGATATCAGTTGCAAAATAATATTACTTGCGTTTGATATGGTTTATAAAAGTTGTGTATACTATTTTATTACAGACCTCTTCACATTATCGGCGAGTTGCAATTTGCGTACACAATCTTTCTTATTGGACATTATTGGAATGGATTCGACCATTGGCGGAATCTGGTTGTATTACTATGCTCATGTGAAGATGCCATAGACAAATATAGAGATGTGTTTATACATTTCGTTGCAACTATTCAACACCAAATGGAGGAGTTACCTCTTGAATTTCTTTGCGGAATTGATATGCATCAGAATGTATTCTATAAGAAGTTTCGAGAGTTTTTCCGCAACGTATACAGTGCTAAATCCAATCAAAAGATAGTAATAATGATTGAGAAATTAAAAAAAAGTTTGGGAGGTTTATTTCAATGGGACTTTCCGAACGAAGATACAGATGACGAAGATGAGAAACCTGTTGTTGTTGATATGGAAGAAATTAAAGAATAAATTAAGTTTTTTAATCATGGTTTTAAGAACAAAAAAAAGGGTACACACATTTTTAACATTCATTCCCATAGTCTGTTGAAATAAAACAAATTACATTGTAAAATAATAAAATGTAATGATAACATATTTTCAGTTATTTACATTAATTAGTCAAGCTATGTTTTGCTTAATAATTGATATACCTCTTCTACCTAATAGCTTTTTTAATGGAAACAGACAAGATAATCAAAAAAATTCTTAGCTTGAATTTTAATCTCTATACCAGTGGTTGTAAAACTTTTCTATGCATGGGCCAAATAGGACAATGTGAGGTATTACTGCGGCCGCACATTCGTGCACTAAGTAGTTGACAAAACCGGTCTATTTAATTTTCATAAGAGGTGATATAACGCCATTCCTCAATAGTAATAAGTTTTTCTAGAACTATTTTTTGATTTTGCAGCAACAAAAATTTTCTATTAAAGTTTTATTAAAAAAAACTTCTTGTCTTCTAAAGAAGGTAGTTTTCTTCGAAATATGTATATAATTTGAGAGGTTCGCGGGCCTCGCAAATATCTATCGGGCCGCGGTTTGACGACCACTGTTCTATACGATACTTGGAGTATATATGTCGGAAGTCATATGAAGTCCAGACCCCATTCTCAAAAAATATACCAATATTGTTAAAAGCACTGTTTAGGTTATAACCAATAATTTATTCTCGTAATTAACTATTCAAATACAATGGAGTAGAGATTCAAAAAGAAGCTAAGGAATTTTGTGATTATCAATTAACAAACAAATTTCTATATTAGATAAATGTCTATTAATTATTAAACAAAACAGTTTGAAACTGTTTTTTTTTTGCACATTTGCTGTCAGCAGTGATGTAGCCAAAGGCTGGATAGTGAATGCGTTTTTAGTATAATCTAAGTAGAGTTTTTAACCAATTTCATACTAAAAACTTTCTTTTCATCATTTTCCTTTTTCACTTCCAGCTGTTCCATTAATCCTTGCGGTACATCAACAGGTGTGAAGAAGTCATAATCTATGTCCAACTCTTTGAGTTTATTCTTTGTATTTGTCAAACTGTAAAATATAAGAATGTAATTAAAACACAAAAATTCGTTCATGTGGCATTTAAATGAAAAAAAAAAGAAACTTAGTCTATGTGTTCATTCAGACAATCTTCTACATAACATATACCAAATTTCATTCCATGAAGCAGTTTCATGTAAACCTTTAACCATCCAAAGTGTCACATTTATATTAGTCATCATCATCAGCCGATGTCTATACCCACTGCTAGATATAAGTGCTTCCCAATGCCTTCCACAGTATTCGGTCCTCTGCTTTCCAACTTAAATATATTAGTAAGATAATAAAAATATATTTACTTGGTTAAAAATTTTTTTGCTATTCTCATATCTTCTGTTTTAGTCTTCTGAGCATTGAATGCCTGTAGAGAAATTTAAAAGGATAAAATATTGTATTTTTATATCTATAAAATATTTTCATAGGTTATAACTTTTTTTTTCTTTATAAATACCAACAATAATTTGTATATGTACTTGACAATATATTGGACGCCTTAAATCAGTGGTTGTCAAACCTTGGCATGTGTACCTTAGGAATATTTCGTTTTAATAGACTTACAAATGTGTCCCTGGTATTGATTCACATCTGAGATGAATATTGGTATTAACCACTAATATACCTTTTATGTTATATATGTATTTCAAAGAAAAAAAATGTACATTGGTTAAGTACTTAGTCAATGAATATGCGGCATGCAGTGATAGCTCACATTGACCTATTTGGCTGTTGGACAGAAAAGTGTGACTACCACTGCTTTAAATCATTTGCAAAATGTCTATCCAATTTCCATTGACATTGTAATTTTAAACAAATGTTTTATAAATGTTATACCATACCTTCTTCATTATTAGCATAGTTGTTCTACCTGGATTATCTTGTGCATTCCAATGCTTCCTTTTAGCATTAATTCTTTGATCTTTGGGGGGAATAAACACAGCTGGAACATATTTACAAACTTGTTAATCACTATTTACAAATCATCAATAAATTTTTTTTGATTTACAAGTCTATAATCTTTGGAAAAATTATAGAAGATTTTGCAATATCAGCAACAAATGTAACATTTGATTTTACTTTAGTCAATGAGATTACTCAAATTCTAGTACCTTTAATCAACCTCTTTCCCATTAAATAATTATTCATTGTTTCTGCAACAACCTGAGCAACTGCTATGTCTCTGAACTCAACAAATCCATACCCCTTTGAGCGACCAGTGCGTTTTGATTTGATAACCCTTGTGTTGGTCACCATGCCAAACTGCTTAAAGTATTCCGTCATTTCATGCTGAAATGTATAAATAATTATAATTTTCTATATGGTCTTAAATCTTTTGCTTGGAAACCTGTATAGAACGTTTGGTATCGTTTAAACTAACTTCGTAAAATCCATGAGGTATGTGTGACAAATAAACTAAACCCCTTGTGGAACGCTTCTTCTTTTTGATTTTTCTAGTACGGACAGCTTTCTTCTCCTTTTGCGGTTTCTCTGGCAAAGCAGCAGTTTTCTGTTAAAATAGAAATAGAGCAAACAAATAAACCAAAACATAACCTATGAAATGGAAACAAACTTAAATGCTAAAAAAATTACCTTCATCATTTTTCGAATCCCTTTTAGGGATTTTACAAACTTCTTTTGTTTTTTAGAATCTAATGCTACATGTTCCTCCATTTTCAAAAAGTTTTAATTATATTATATATCAGCTAGAAACATAAACACCTTCCTAAATCCACATGTAAATTAAAATCTTTTGTGACATAGACATCTGTCTGTTTTCTCAAAGAGTACATGATATTATTTTGTACAGATCACAGAACACATACTCCTAGCGGATACATTTCATTTATACATAATATCGTTATAATTTTATAAAAAAACATTTCATTTAATATTTTCCCAACGAGTACGTTTTATTTGTAAGTTTCCATTATGATACCGTAAATTGTGCATAAATCGGAGCTGATTTGAGCACAATTTCATTAAAATGACTAACACCGATTTTTCGAGTGACAGTTTTATACTCTTATCCGAATTTTAATTTTGTTGTTGACATCTGTCAAGAAAGTACACCTTTCCAAAAAACGTTTTTGCAAAAATAATAATATTTTTCAATATTTCTAAATCAAACTTATTATAAACTATAGCTAGTTCTTCCTAATCGGATGAACGTTTAGTTTTGATAAGGTGTTAAACTCGTTTTTTTTATAAGTACACTTGTTTAATAAAATAAGTAAAGATGTCCTATACCGGTACTCTGAACCAATATATTCAATTGGTTGAACGAGTTTATAGAACAGGGCAAGGGGATATGCTATCACGATTGCTTTCCCTTAGAGATGAACACGTTGAAAACAGAAACTTGCGCTCCAGTAACATAGCTACACTTGTTGATGGGAATTGTATAGCTCCGCTAGATGAGATAATTATTTACCATTTATTATGTGTTAAGGTAAGCTATTTATGTTTCCTAGATGAGAACAGTGCTAATTATATAATTACTAATGTCAATTATGAAATATACATCAATTTTTTTTTAATGCGGTAGTATAGATATTTTATTGTCAAGGGCAATTCTTTTTACAGGCATTATACGACAGAGACCATATGGAAGCATATGACAACCAAAGTGCATGTGTTGCTGCAGTCGTCAAGATGTTGCAAGGACAAAAAGATGAGAACTGGAGTCTACCACTTATGTACACTGTGTGCTTAGATCTTAGACTAGTTGCGCAAAAAGCAGAAGGATGTAATTGTAAGTTTTCTTTCCTTTAGTATTAATTATGTTTACTTAGTTGTTAGTTAAGTTATCACATGTATGTTAATTTTCATTATGATATACCTTCAATGTATAAAAAGGATAGTGGTACACCACAATATTAAAAGTATGTTTTGTTAATGTTCCAGCTCAAAACAATGGGAAGTTATTAGAAAAGGCAGCAGAGAGTCTCCTCGCTTGCTTCCGAGTGTGTGCAGCTGACAATAGATCTTCTGATACTGACACAAAGCGTTTAGGGATGTTAACTCTTGTCAATCAACTTTTAAAAGTTTACTTTCGAATAAACAAACTGCATCTATGTAAACCTCTCATAAGGGCGATTGACTCGTCACCGTTCAAAGATCAGTTCCCCTTAGCACAACAAATTACATACAGATATTTCGTAGGACGAAAAGCTATGTTCGATTCTGATTACGGATCTGCTGATGAATATTTATCGTATGCGTTTCAGAAATGCCATCGTGATAGCCGTAAGAATAAAAGATTGATCTTAACATATCTTATTCCAGTTAAAATGCTCCTTGGGTATATGCCATCGAAATGTCTCCTCGAGAAGTATGACCTGATGCAGTTCTGGGACTTAGTTTTGACAGTAAAAGATGGTAACTTGAGAGGTATCGACCAAGTAATGGAGAGACATGAAAGTTTCTTCATTAGAGCTGGCATTTATCTTATCGTTGAGAAGTTAAAGATAACCGCATACAGGAATCTGTTCCGTAAAGTTTATTTAATAGAGAATACGCATCAAATTGAAATTGCAAGTTTTGAAGCTGCGCTACAAATGGTGGGGCAAGATGATGTGGATTCAGACGAAACACAATGTATAGTAGCTAACCTTATTTACGATGGAAAGATAAAAGGTTACATTTCATATCAGCACAAAAAGGTGGTTGTTAGTAAACAAAATGCATTTCCACCTTTGACTAGTCTGTACCAATAAATTAAGTATACCGTTAAACAATGTATTTATTATATACCTACATATCAGTAAGATATACTATATTAGTAAATTATACAAATAATTTACTATGTGTAATAAATAAACAGAATAACATAACTACGTGTATCATGTCAACTTGTTTAAAACATGTTGTGATTTGTCTATAGCCACTGCCCATAGAATTAAAAAAAAATTAGCCTCTGCTCTTCCAGGCCATGTTCTACACCCATGTCAATTTTCATCCAAACCCATACAACCAATTTAGCAAAATTTTCATAGCGCAAAGTTCTAAATTTTTTAGATCACAAAGGCTCTGTTTTCCCTATATCAGAGGACCATTTTGGCCTTAACGAAAAAAAAAAACATACAACCTCCAGGGAGGTTACCTTCCTTCTAACAAACATTTAATCGTACTTTGTTAAATAAAACATTAGGTAATATCGTTTTTAATTTTTTTATTTAAATTAATTATCTCACAATACCACATTTGATTTTAAATAGAATTTCTTTAATTCTAATTCTAGTGTTAGTCTAATTCTAGTGTGTTAGTCTAATTCTACCTTTTAAAGGAAAAATTACAGTGTAAAAAGCTATGTGGTCAATTTATTTATTTGTGCCAAATAGAATAGATGTAAGTTTTTAAATAAAACACTGATTTTCTAAACATTTTTTATTAAATCCACAATATATTTCAAAGAATAATACAAGTATAAATTTCGCTGACCACTAACATAGCGTTACATGAACAATGCTGCATTATGATTTACAAATCTTAATAAAGAGATGTGACTTTGTAGAGTAATCTCAATTACGTTTATATATTTTGTTATTTAAAATATTTTTACTAAACATTTTTTGATCTAAAATTTGAAAAGGTAATAGTTATATGCAAATAACTGTTTTAATTTGTTTCATAGATCTTAAATGGTATTTTAAATATTCATCTAACATAATTTGAATTATCGTAAAAATCTAAAAGTTTCCATTTAAATTTGTCAAAACTTTTGTAATGGTTATTTTTCAATGATTTGATATGTTATTGATATGCTATCTATGAAATTACGCAGATCCATAATAATGTAGCTGTCAACAATAATGTTCTTTTTTTTTCTAATAGGCAAAGGACCGATGGGAACAAGATGGTCATCGAAACCAAGGATCGGCAACCAAAGGACCTGCAGACGCTTTGCATTATATAAAATAAATTTGTTGTTAATTAAAAGTTTCTGGAAGACGTAAAAAATGAAAACAGTTATTTGCACGTTAGAGTCGAAGATTGGTAGAAAAATATGAAGTATTTCTCTAACTATAATCTTGTTTACATTAAAATATTAACTATAATATAGCTGTATAGCGCTTATGCCTAAATGTTGCCACTACGTTGCTTTAATATTGAGTAAAAGTTTATTTTATTTATTTTAATACGATTCATACTAGAATTCGTATTTATGAAACTTCAATATATCAACAGAATTTTTCATCAAAAATTTTATTTTTTTCTTAAAATGGCCGAATTTTTACATGGCAATATATTGAAAGCATTTTGCGATTAATATGAAGCAAATATCCTCTCCATCATCGAACGGCTGATTTATGAATTATTTTCACAATTTTATAAATCGTGTAGTTTTATTTAAACGTACATGGATCGTGTGGAATTGTAGATCAATAAATTGTTTTTTTTTTATAACTATATACAAAAATTCTTAAATTCTAGTCAATTCAGGTACCTAAGACTACGGTCTTTTTTTTGGCAATGCGCTACAAACGTACTGGGTAAATTTTAATAAATGTGACATTTTGACTTCTCATATAGCTCTATACAATGAATATTGTTTTCAAGATTTTAATAAATTCTAGACAAGTAAATGAAATAATTGTAGATTAGGTTACTTAGTGTTTGTTAGATTTGACTTCCGCCATTTACTGAACAGAGTATCTTATAACAATGAGCTTTATATCGCAAAAAATAAAATTTCAAAACTTCTATAAACAATGTTTAGACGAGTGTGTTTCCTCTACTCATTACTAGGCGGGATTTTACTGTTTTTTTTGTTTAAATAGAAACGAGAATTGATACTAACGTAATGTTTACATCAAGTTCTTAGCTAAATTATAATTAAACATATATGTTTTTGCTTATATTAAATACGTAAATGGCACATAAATGTAACGTCTAGTTTCTTTCCGGGAAGGGCATTTTGTGCGGAGGCCCCTTGAGCAGCTCGTCCTTGTACGCAGCGAGCATGGCGCGCGACATGCTCGGCTCCGACGTGCCCATGTCCAGGAATTGATGCATTACTCTGTGGACATACCATAGATTATTAACTTCCAGAGGGTGCGCTCAATAGAAATTCAATATTCCAATAAATAAGTCGATTTTTAAGTGCTAATGTAGTTAATGCGAGAGAAAATTAAATAAAGACAAAAAGAAATATATATATTGTTATTATACTGAACAAGACCAGGGTACTTGAAAGTTTGACATTCTGCTCCTCTAGTGTTGCGGATGTCCATAGGCGTCGACGACCACCTTTATGATATCGCCGCTCCTTTGCCCCCTTCTCTTATAAAAAAATACGTACTTGTTACCGGGGCTCAGTCCAAGAGCGTCTCTGGGCTGCAGCAGCTCAGGGTGGTCGCCAATGGTGTCTGTCAGCGCAGCGATCATTACATCTGCCAATACAAATATCCATCAAGCGCAACTGATCACAAAGATAACAAGTTCCATTTACTTTCTAGAATTTTCTACAATAATCCTAACAGTCAGGTCATGATTGTTCTTAGCTTTTGGCACAGCAGAATCAATAGTATTAAATAGCTACATTTTATTTGAGACTTTGAGAAACTCGAGTCTAATTATGGGCATTCGAAACCAAAAACGTATATAGACATATATATATACATATCATAGTCTCTGTTTCTGTAAGGAGAGGCACGCAAAACATGTGACGAGGGAGGAGTAAAGGCCGAGATGGTCCCTCGGTTTTTCCAAAATTGGTATCAGATAAGATGTAGATTACCGAGGACTTTCTTCTCGATAGTGCGAGACAGCTGTCCTCGCTCCGCCTCCAGCTCGAGGAAGGCCATGAATCGCTGCGTGGCTGCGCGCGCGCTCGCCGGCTCGCGGGACAATGATTGCGAAAACATCATCTGCAAATACCAATTCATTATTACGAATACAGTTTACACTAATTTCATTCTCCATTGCAAACAGTTTCGCTGTCAGTGGAAACCGTATAGATATTAAAATTAGAACTAAATATGATTAGTGACCTTAGCCAGTTGATAGATAATCTCCTCCAGCGTGTACTCCGTGTAAAGGTTATCAGCGGCTCGAAGCTTTTCCATCATCTCTTCATACTCTTCCTCAGTTATAATTTGTCCATCGCGTTCGTAGTCAGAAGTACCTAGAATAAAATAATAATCCAATGAAATCAAACAAGAACAAGACTCCTGATACTTCCATATTCGTTTGCAGTCCGTTGGAAAAGAATAAACATGAGTCTTTATCACCGACAATGCTATGATAAGGACATGTTTCGTTTAATAGGTATTTGGCATAGGAACCCATGATAGCCATAGACATTATGTCATCAATTCAAGTAAGCTCTTTGTTATTCAATCAATGTTTGGGGGCTCACTGATAATATTAGTCTGGAGCATGGGATCGTAAGATCGCTTCATTGGCTCGGGTCTGATATCTGCAGCGGGCAACGCAGGCAGTAGGTTGTTGAGCTCCCACGACTTGCTGGCGCTGCGGTCGCTCGTGAACGGGAACTGAGCCGGCCTATACTGGTATTCCTGGTGACAATAAAAGTGGATCGTGTGAATGAGTGCGGTTTTAAATTTGCACACAGCACAATCTGGCAACTTTAAATATAAAAAACAATGAAATCTAACCGTGACATTAACTTTATACGTCGTCATCAGCTCACTATTCGTCCCCACCGAGGGGCTCAGAGACTATCTTATTGGGTGACTAGGCCATAGTCAACCACGCTGGACAAGTGAGTGTTAGTTGATTTGACATATCTTTGAATTTGTTCGCCGATATGTGCAGGTTGCATCACGATGTTTTCCTTCACCGTAAGATCGTTGGGTAACGTACATATGCAATTCGAAAATGGAAACACACATTGGCAGGGAAGAAACCTGGACAATGACGAGTACAGTCTTGTCCGGTCAAGCGCTTAACAACTGCGCCGCCGACGCTCTTATACGTATTGTACATTATTTATTTCAATTTTGTATAACTTTATACGTACTCTGTATTATGTCTGCGAAACAAGATGTAATAATTTATTACAATAAGAATGATATTGGGTAGATTGGAACTTGAAACAAAGACTGGCAGAGATGGATTACGAATAAAATTATGAAATGAATTTAAGGCATTGTGAAATCCTATAGCTATTGTACTTAATGGTTTATTCATCTAGACGTTGTGACGATCTAGACTATATTAGAGTATCTCGCTTTAATGTAATATTTTTTCACTTATTGACTGAATATCCAAATTAAATTACAATTATAAACATAGATCTTGAAGGTTTACAGTCTTTTAAAGTTACCACGCCAACTAAGGTCTAGGCTGGTGCTAGGATATGGTTAACGACAATAATAGAATAGCTGGATTCGAACTCTCGACCACGAAGTCGGTCCATACCCTTCACCATTAGACTATTGTAGACTTTAAGTTTAAAAGCCATGAAGTGAAGACTGTAAAATAATCCAAACACCTCGTTATGGTGTTTATTCGGTAGGGTAATCGCTTAATGTAGCATCAACTCGCTCAAATGACCCGGAACGTTAGTTAACGGTCAGGTTTTATCGTTATATGAGCACCCGATAAATGCAGATCAACACGCCTTGGACGCGCTAAGCGAAAACTGGTCAGTCTGTAGATTGACTGATAACTGAAAATGACAAGACATACATACACTCTTAACAAAATAACTAGTCTACTGTTTAATATAGTTCGTTAGTATGTTGAACGAACCTCATTTCCCGTCTCAAAGTAGTCATTAAGTTTGTTAGTAACGAGGTCCACGGAGGCACGTACCGCTCGCAATTAGACATCTCGTGCCAAATACAGTTCAATCAAGACCGAGTTTAATCAAACTTGCTTCTGCTATTTCAAGCGTAATTAATCTCTTTAGTGTTTAATCTAACTAAATTCCAATTTCAAATTCCAAAAAAAGTAAATTAAAAATATAAAGTGATTATTAAAGTTTAAATTTAATATCTGATATTGTGATAACTAAAATGCTATGGTATTGTAGAAAATATATGGATACGGTTGCATTTTGACTTTTGTATCAAGCAGATGATCTAGATATGTGACGCTCTTGGACTCCTGACGAGTACATTGACAAGACCTCTCTTGCAAATGGTTATGTTGTGCTACTATAATTATAGTCCTGTGTAGTTTAAATTCTAATCTACCGTACTAATACAAACGGTAGATAACAGAATATTCGATTAATAAAATTTGAATTTAATATCCATGGCTTAAGAAATTACGTAATTATTACGCAAATTCAATGTTGCCACGTAATTATTTCATTAGTAATTATAGTAGGTAAATTGTAATTAATACATAACTTAATTTCATTAAAGAATATTAACCGTTAATTATAAGGGAAGGAACCTTAAATTTTATTAGTAGTATCGAAACACCGGCTCTAATGAATATCCAACTCGAAAGGCATGCCTACAACGTCTGCTTAATTAATTCACGTTTCACGAATTATATAGTTTAAATGTATTATCTTTTTACAACAAGGGAAAAATGATCAATACCTATCTATCCTCCATTAAAATAATGACGTAATCAAGATATATAACTTCTTTTAAAACATCGAAAGACAGTATTCTTACCTCTTCTAATATGGCTGACGGACAGTACTAATAAGATGTGACAAAAAATAATAATAGAAGGTCCATAAATATTGGATAAAATAGAGCATCAATATTTTAAACTAAAATGAGGATGCTTCTTCCTCTGCACGTCGTTTGTCAGAGAAGAAAATTTCAGTATGTATGTACATTCTTTGTCTAAAGTGCCGGCGATGGCATAAGTGTTCCGGCATATACCCCTGTTCAGAACTGTTTACTGTACCTTAGCATTCTGTTCCATGAGTATGTTCCTCAAGCGTTCCTGCTGCGCGCCCTCCTCCGCCGCGCGTACGTTCTGCGCGTAGTGCGCGCGCAAGTACTCAATGTTGAACTTGATCTCTTGCAAGAAATTGATCGCTTCCTCCTTTGTCATCTGTAATGGTTCAGTTCACATTGTTCAGCAACTCGTAGACTCAGATTGGATTCATTCAGATTGATCAAAGTAGAGTATATCTGTTGTACATTGACAGTTATTATGACACGGACGATGGACACTTAACATCAACAGAACTGCTGCTTCATTTGCCATCTTCTACAAAAAAAATATATAAAGGTTGTTGAGGTTGAGTAACAAAGTCATTCTCTGAACTAAAAATAAAATAATTAAATATTCTTCTGTAGTACAAACCAAGCCCTCTTGAAGGAAGTCTTCGATAGCGGTAGTCACGCCACGCTCGTCCCCCGTCCAGAACACGTACTCCGCCATGTCCAGCGGCGAGTACTGCACGCCCGGGTACGAGTAGTGCTCCACCTGACCAGTACAAATATAAATTTCAATTAATATTTTTAATATTTGATTATTTTCTTCGACCAAAGTCAGGATTGCCTTCAATTTACATCATCATAATACCCCTTTGTCTACCAACTGCTGGAAACAAGCCTTCCCCAATGTATACCAAAGAAGGTGGTCGTCTTTAAGTACTGATAAGTTTGTTCATATTTTAAAAACAAGTTTTATTGCAAACAATAGGAGCTCTTAACACTAAGTCGTAAAATGTGCAATACGTGAACACCTGCTCTAATTTTCCCAGTAACATAAACTGAAATGACACATTTGAGGGTGAAGTTATTACCAGCTCTTGTATAAAGCACTGCGTTGTATGTTTGAGGTACTTAAAGTAATTGAGTTTCTATGCTCTATTACTGGTAATAATCTATTTCTGTGTCAATTTTCAGTTAGATATTTCGGCACTTTTTTTTTTAAAATAAATAAATATAATTCTCCTTATTCATTTTTATAAATTTTCCTTACAATTTTAGCAGTGAAGGTTTTTTTTTAATCTTTGTAAGAAAAGCCATTTTTATAACAAATACAAAGTTTGCCTAGTCACTATAACCACGCCTTTATCCTCATGCAGTGAACTGTGTTGGAACGCATTACTGTTTACGACAAAGTAGAAGTCGTAAAGCGTGTTAACAACTTACCGGTCACTCACAATTTGTTGTTTAGAATTACACTCGTATTGTCTGGGTTAGTGTAACCAAAGAAGCCAAAAAATTAAGTCACAAGAAATAAGACCGCGAAAATGGATAATGTGTTTTTCGTAACACGGATTCAATAAAATACTGTCACAATATGTTTTCAAACAGGCATTGGAAACACTTTATCTTGAGTTAGTAGAGCTTTTTAATAATTTATTTATCGTATATTTTAGATATTTATGTTCAGATAAGACTGAGTAGTTGAAACTGTGCCTACCTTCCGGAGGTAAAAAGGTTGATGGTGATGTTAATTTATCGTATACACAAAAAATATATCATATCTATAGTCTTAAATTTAAATAAAATGTTGCCAATTAGAACTATTACCGTATTTCCTTTTTAATTAACCCCAAATTATAAGTCTTTTGTTTCGTACATTGTCCGCGTGACCTGGATACCTGATAACCTACTAAGAGGAGCTCAAACTGGAACTAACAAGGGGTCAATCGATACGTATCGTATAGAAACGATATTATCGGAAATGAGATGCCATTTGTTATTCTCTCAACATTATAATGAGCTAACGTGTTTTTGTTGAAAACTATCTACCAGTTATTACAAAAATATTCTTATATAAATATATAATATTGTTAGATATTAGAATCGCAGTTATTTTTATAAACGTCAAAAGAGCGGATGGCCAAATAATGAATTTAACTTTAGTTCCTACTAGCGCCGTACTGGTGCTCCGGTACTGACGGGTATCTCCTTATAAGGGCTTCTCAGGCTTCCAACGCCATGGTTTTCCATTGGTGTTGTCATCCTAAAATCCCTATGTTACCAAAACTCAAGAGCCAACACAACACGCTTATTATTCCTAACTATATAAATACAAATTCAAAAAATCATCATCATTAACCTGCCCTTTTCCCTATGGTGGTTCTGCACAGTATGTACTACTCTTCCATACATCTCTGTCAGCTGTCATATCTGAACTCACACACTTCCTACGCATATCCTCTTTCAAAGAATCCATCCACACCTTCTTCGGTCTTCCTCTACGTTTATAGCCATGCACATTCAATCTCATCATCTTCTTGTTAAAAATATATTGCAAATATTTAATAACTTATGCACGTTAGTCAATTAAGCTCTATAAAGCTAGCTACACACCTTCTGTTTAGACTATCTAGTCTGACTATTCAGTTAAACTAACTAGTCAAAACTAACGTGTATATCGGGCTTAAAACATAACACTTTCGGATCTTGAGAGGGTACAGGTAAAACAATTGCTACACTATTTTCACTTAGCTAGAACTTTCTTCTTCTCGATGACCCATATGCTAGTCAGGTGTGGTTATTTGTGTAATTTAAAACTTACATTGTTCCTGTTTTCCTTTGTAATATCAGCGTTGAATGCACGTCTCACAGCAGAGTGATTTGGCGAGTGGTTCGCCGCATGATTCGCCGGATTGTTGGCGGATGTTGCGGAACCTGGTTGCACAAGACGAGCCGCCCCATGGAAAACCTTTGGAGACGAATTAGAATATTCTAGTTTTAAGTTAAATGCAGACATTTTTTCCCATCCAAATTTTGTTTAATTTTAGTCCCCATAAAAATATGAATTTCGGAAAAGTCTCCCAAGGATATCCAGAACTACGTATGAATCACATTTTTTTTAATGAATTCTAAACTAACGCTTGACCACGATCCCACACGATGCCAAGTGATGATGTAGTCGAAATATGATAGATGCTAGTTTAGTATATCCTATTCACTCTTCCATAACTTCACATTATATTTCGTATAAACCATTTACCTATCATCAAAGCAGATAGTAATATAGGTCGAAGCGGTGTTTGCGTGAAGCAATCACATCTAATAACATCTGAGGGGCAATTTCATTGTCATCGAATATCAAATTCAAAGCAATCGACTTGTGATTGGATCGCATCTATAATGGTATGTTGATAACCGCAAACACTGCTGCGGACACGGCATACAAATTACTTGTTTGTCGTGACGTATGGGAAAAGTCGTGAATAGTCATGTATAATTAAGTATCAAGTTGCCATTTATATACACATTTGTAATCAAATGAGAAGAAATATTCGTGTTTTTTTTTAATATTTTGCAATTTTTTGTTAGAATGAAAAAATTTCTATCATTTCTTTTAACAGTTATAGTTAATCTTTTAATTTATTTTCATTGTAATATTAACAGATTTTTGTTCATTAACTAATATTACTTTTACCACTCCAACTAAGATCTAGGCTTGTGCTAGGTTTACGACAATATTCCAAGTCGGGATTCGACCTCTCAGAAAGTGATCAGAAATCCATACCCTTAATCATTAGTCTATTGACGCATTTAAATTAAATTAGAAGCATAATGTTAATATTAATATGACAACAGATAGAAACCGATGACCTAGTGTTCATTAGACTGTACCCTTAACCAATACCTTGAAATTAACAATTACCTTAGTGGTCTGCTCCTCGCTAGCGACTGTAGTAGGTACAGTCACGTCCACCACGCTGACGTGTGTACCGTCCTGCACTACCACCTTGTGGACCCCCGCCTCGGGGATATCGAGATTGGCCTGCGCATGCACCTGCGGCTTCTCCCCCGGTACCGTGTCAGCCGACGCGTGTTGCTCCAACTTTGATACAACTTCCCCGTCTTCCTTTATAGCATCTATAAACATGACTCGACGATTTATTTCTATTTTAAACTGTTCATTTAGATTTTAATTCTAAAAAGATGTATAAAAATTGTCAGTCACCCAGTCGTATATCTAGCAGACGACAATAGAATTCACACAAACAAACCCAACATAAGAAATTCTACAGTGTACCGTCCCCACAAGGCAACTTTACACTCTCGCTTTTATAAAGTAATGTAACAGAAACCGCAATCCGCATTCACAATATTTATACAAATAATATTAATACAGATTATAAAAAAAAACTTATCGAAGTTATTAGAGAAAAGCAATCTGTAGAACAATTTAACTGAGAAAGCAACATTCAAGTTTTTTTAATCAGACGAAAATGGGAATATTTATGTCATAATAATACTAATTTGCAATTTTCATTTTGTGTTAAGAATAAAGCTAATATTTTCACTGAAATTCTTAGGAAATGTAGTAAGTGACAAGAAGAAAATATTACATAAATGTGTGAACAAAAATAAGTAATAAATATAATATATATAATATTTTACGAGAATTATTTTTTACAGTTCTATCCTTCAAAGAAATACCAAGCCCACTCATCCTCAGTTGCCCCATAAAGGGTCGAAACTAGTCGGTACCGACACTGGATGAATGCGACTTTGCCATTTTATATTCACTTTATCGTTCATCGTCTAAGAGTTTTAAATATGAAACAGTTGTTTACAGCAGTATACATAAATACATACAATATAATAATAGTGTAATTTAGTTAGGTACCGTTCAAGTTGGAGGAGTTAATTAAGTTTTCATTACACCCCTGAGGCAATGCCCATTCGCGCAACATTTTAATCTTTCATAATAAACCATACATGAATATTTTCAAATATTCTTAATCAACATAATAGAAAATATTGTTATTGCTAGACTGACATAGGGTACCATTTTTGCACCTATACATGCACCCATATATGTTTGCTGAACCGATTTTAAATAGATGGGCAGTGTCATATTCTTTCCTATAAAGGATTTATTGATTTAATTAACTCCTAGTAATCTAAAACCATTAATAAAGTAAATAATTACCTAATGAGTGAAACTCGACATGCTCCCTCTGCAGGTCAAGCATTTCCTTGCTGGTATCTGTTGTAACAAATAAAATCATTTGAAATACATTTTTTTGAGATTTAAGTAAAAAGTGTATGAGTAATTTAAAGTTGTGAAAACCCTTTCGTGCTATAGAATCGATTAAAAAAACCTTGGATTCGAAATGTAAAAGGTCTCATCTGATTTGTAAATGTTTCAGATATCAAACTCTCAACTGGATTTCTACGAAAATGTAACGTTCCTCCTCTACGCAGTACTGCGTAGTCTTCGATAAGCTACGAAGTCTACGCTGACCTACGAAGTCTACAATAAGCTACGTCATCGACATTATAGCACGAAACTTAGGACTAGCGAAGCGACGTTTAGATTACTTCTCTGTTAAGTTAAATTATTATATTGGATGAAATGATGGCCTATGTCCAGCGGTGGGCAGACAAGGGCTGATGATGATGGAATAACATTAAAATTAACGTCTATATTTTCTAT
>JAODUI010000031.1:6602579-6615793 GCA_027563995.1 Papilio gigon
CAGCTTCGTTAATTAGGTAACTCGTGTCATGGAAATACAAATTGGCTAGGAACAAAAACATGACTATTTGTATTTCATTTAAATTCAGAAACATAGATCTGAATATGTAAATGTAAATAGAGTAAAAAAGAGTCCGGACTGCGAGTCTGGAGAGGCGTAAAAATTATTAGTAAAATAAAAAACTTGAAGCTCGTGTACATATTTTAAAAGTCAATGTAAATTGTCAAAAACACACCGTCATACCGCATTAGTATTCACAAAGATTTTCTTGCTTGAATTATACGTAGAATAAACAAGTGCAATATCTAGAGATATATTTACATATTGCTTCAGAATACTCCGCAATAAATTCGAGAGTCTAAAAATATTTCGCGACGGCGACCAACGTCAAAGTAATAGAATCGTATTTGCATACTTAACGCGCTGACAGCGCCGCGATCGGAATATTTAGGATGCTTTAACGAAAGAAAAATGTATAGTACTTCGCAAATATTCATCATTGGTACACACAAGAGTGTTTCATTTTATGTTATAAAGCTATTCGACCGTACTCTCGCATCCGTACAAATAAATTTAACAGAATGAGAGAATGAATTTAAAATCCTCAAACGAATACGGTACAACATATTTGTTTTCCGTCGAAATTTTTCCATGATTTTGTTTATTCTTTGTTTCAAAGGTCACGATAATAAAATGATATAACACACGGCTCCATCTGTGCTCATTAATGGACAACTCACCGGTTTGCCGCCGCTCTCGCCTGCGTCTGTAACAAACAAAACACAATTCACTTTATATATAAAATTATTTTACGTATTTAAGCTTGTTGTCTACGGTTTACATAAACTTGTATCGTTTGAGAGTAAAAACAATCAATCATGATATTAACAGGATATTACTACCGACAGACTTCAACTAATTGAGTTAACGACGAATAAATAAAATAAGTTAGGTGTTGTTACATTTATAAAAGTTTTACGAGCAAACCGATGCGCTTGTATGATAAATGATCGTACAAGAAGCAAGACAGGTTAGTCAGAATTGCAACAAATTGAAGTTCATGGTATCTGCCTACCTCTAGTGTTGCGTATTATATTGTTTAGCCTAAGGAACATATTAGTACATTTTATCTAACATACGAAAGGACAATGTGTGGAAAGGATAGAATGGAATATTTACACGGAACAATGATCAATTAGGTCACAGAGAGCCCAAACACGTTGCCTATAATCTAATGTTTTAGTTTAGACGACAGCTGTGTTTTACATAAAGCTTAAAATAACAATTGTGATATATTTTGTTACGCAATAAAATCTGTTATGAAAATATATCGAAGCGACTGACGTCGTATGTTCATATTCAAATGAAAAAGGCGCTGGTAGGAGAATAGAATGTGTTAACACTTCAGACAAACATATAACTCCCGATAGCCATCGACGACGAACTGCATGCTCTTTTCTATAAGTCTTTGTTTATGATAACAAAGGATTGTAATTTCCAAATAACCAAAACTATATTATCATATCATCACCATCATCATATCAGCCACATGTCGCCCACTGCTGAGTGTAGGCCTTCCCCAAAGACCGCCACGACTGTCGGTCCTCAGCCGCCCAGGATACAGCCGTAAACTTGACCAGATCATCGGTCTATCTTAGTAACATATGAATGTACCTGATTGTAAAAATTGTATTGTATAAAATAGACCGTAACCGAGGTTAGATTGCAATTTATTTAATATCATATTTGAAATCTTATTGAACTCTACTTAGCTGAAGTATTGTTATAAATTATTCATCAGTCAGAATAAGTAGGGCATATAGTGACTGCCCACGCTTTCCGGTATCAACCAAGATGGCGCCACTGAGAACACTATTCTATAAAATGTTATTATCTTCTATTAATATAAAACATTCTCTGTAAACTGCGTCGCAATAAAACCACTGACCGAGACAAAGTAGAGCCATAACAAACTCTCAAGCTGTTGCGGCTGAGCGATAATATTTTACAAGCTATTTGTTACATTGTGTTAACAGCTTCAACACGAACAGCTACTAATAGCTTAGTATCAAGTTGAACACGTCAGTCAAGCCTGTATTTATCACATGGTCAATACTGCCAATTTTTCGTAGCGATTATCACTATTTTATAGACATTTTGAAGGGTATATAGTTACTTCCTACATTAAAATTTATTATCCTATCAAAATATACCTTCTCATGACATAGATAATTGGGGCAAGGATGTTGTATAAACACACAATGGAAAGTCCTTCGAACACACGATACTATAGAAGACATTCAATTATGCACATAAATTTATCTTAGACCTCGACTTTGGATGTTAATTAGTTAGCATGTTTATTATTATAATGAAAAACTTTTAATAGACAGTATTTTTGATATAAAATTGTAAGTAAACCTTATTAAGATGTCCGTTAGCTAAGAATAAAAAAAAAATAAGTAGTGTATACACTATTCTACACGGTATTCTATTTATGTCAAATTGCATCTTTATCAATTGAGCTGTTTTGAAATCGTCTAACAAAAATACATCTAAACTTTCGCATTTATTATATCAGTAATATCCGCGGTTAACTTTACAAAAGAATAATTACAAATAATGGATAAAATGGTTTGTAAAATCTTGTACTTGGTCTTATTTTAATTAAAATAAAATTCAATGTTATTAAGTAAAAAATAATTTGTTTTATTTTACTTAGAAAATTATAAGTCCCGATTTAATATCGCCAATTCCAAAAGCTTACCTTTTTTCTTTTGTAAATATAAGAAAGGAATTAAAAGAGTTCCGTTTCATATCGAAATGTTTTCTCTGCGTGGGCGTTATTGTATTCTGATGTAATACCAACGTTTATTTCAGTTCACTGTTAAGAGTCGCTTGACTTATTTTTGTTTCTTAAAGTGTATTGAGAAGAATGAAATAATTTTAATTATATTGTTTTGAAATTGTAATCTGAAATCACATGAAAATCCGAAAGGTTAATGCATTGTTTTATTTATGTCGTGTTTTTGGCGACAGCTTAACTATTAAAAATAAAAACTGTGCTAAATTTTGTACAAAGATACAAAAGTTCGGATTCAAAGCTTCCCTGTAAAGTTTACGTAAAGCGTTCGTGTATATAACTTTATATACCAAGTATTCACTTACATGTAAGGCAAGTTGATATTACATAAGTTTTCTGATTTGAAACATGAAAGTACATAATGCTTGGAACCCTGTTTGTTGTTTAGTCTACGAAGGTTTATATAGGATAGGTTGCCACATCCTATATTTAGAATTCTATTGTGTAATAATGCTGTACCCCCGGCCTCCTACGCGCTCATTACGTGAAAAAGCGCTGAAAGAACTCGGCTGAACAAAATGACACGTGTAACATGACACATTGTGACGTTAATGAAATTGTTGTGTCAATCATGAGCTTTTATATAACTGTTGTTTACATAATTAAAAAGTCAAGTAACATTATTAATTTAAATGAAGCAATGACGTTTACAGGTTTACATTTTTTATCATAATTTGATACTAAGGGAATCCCTCTGAGATCAGTTATCAATTATAAGCACTGCATGGTATTTTAACTAAATTATAAAACCACAAACTTCTTACCACGTCTTAATAAGTAGCCTATGTGTTCATACAACGTTCTAAATCTGTACTGAATTTCACCCAGATACATGTAGCCGTTTTTGATACTTTCTAACGAACATTCAAACTTTTGCATTTATAACAGTAGGATTATGAGACGAACACTGAAAAGGTGTGGTTGGATTGCGTGATAGAATATATGCGTATGAAGTCTGTGAGTTCAGATGACGGCTGACACAGATGTATAGAGGTGTACATACTGTGCACCACTGTAGGGAAAAGGATGGATTGATGAGGAGCATTTTTTTTAATGCCAGCCATTTCATCCCCTGACATAGTGAGTCCTTATTTCGGCTTTTTAATTTATACCAATGGCAATATTTTAGTGAACTTTTCATAGATAATGTTTGTTAAGTTGCGGTGCCAGTAGTTTGTCGGAGCTTGGAACGGCTTCTCTTTGTGTATGCGGTCATACATTGCCCGGGATGATGAGCATTAGTGAGATTTGAAAAAAACATTTCATTGTTTTTATACATAATTTACTATGATGATAAAACAAAGGTTACAGTTTCTATTTTCGTTATCATTAAAACAAAAGTTATTTTAAGCTACTTTTCAATTACAGCTTCCGAGCTTTCGTATAATTACAGTGAGATTATAAATTAGAGCTAAATTTATTCATTTATTGTTAAAGAAAACTCTCTCAAATCATTTGAGGTTTCTCTTTTAAAGTACTTAAAGAAAAGATTTACTTGAAATATTAATGTTGCCAGTACATCCTTTTGCAAGCTTTTATTTAGCTTCGCTGTGTCTGCAATCAAATCTCGCAAGTTAAATTTGATCCACTTCCCAGTTTTTCAATCGAGCTAAAATTTTTCACGCATGTATAAATGGCATGACAATGCAATATTATTATGACATAGAGCTGATCTGATGCTGGAGCTGGAAGATGGACATAGGAACTTTGTTTAATTCATCGTAACAAGTGCTTTGATATGTAAAGCTTTTAAAAATTACCTTTTTTATTTAATTTTATTTAAATACATTAATATAGTGTTTACTAAACATGTTAATTAAAGTTCGCTCTGCCTTTTTAGTTCTGGCTAATATTCTACCTTGTGGAATGAAAGAAAAATCTTTTTCATTTGTTCTAAGAGATGGCAGTAACAGAAAGACCCCGAAGAGATCTTTGTTTTCCTAATTACGTCGATAAAGGAGACTTCTTTAGGAAGTCTTATAAAACAAAGTTGGTTTGAAACGCCAATAGCCTAACGGTTAAGGATACGGATTTCCGATCATGTGGTTGGGGGTTCGATTCCAATCGAACCAATTCGTTTTTTTATTATTTCTCATTACCATTTAGTTCAACTATAGATACTATTCGAGATAGCGTAACATTATTTTTTTTTTATCTTACTAATGTATCTGTTGAAGAAAACTAAAAATTATTACATCGCCTAATATTAACTGACAACTAAAGTCTAGTCTAGAACAGTAATGTCTAGTCTAGACAAATAAATTATCCTCAAGTCATTTTAATCATCGCGGTGAAAATGTTTTATACTGCAATGGTCATCGAAGTTCACTTCTCGTCAATATCTATAAGTCGTCCGCTTTGAACATTCTAGAGGTGCTTAACATCGTGGACAGAGCCCTCGGCGTGTCTCAAGAGTGCCCGAGTCTTTCCGTATATGAACACAAGTGGGTAATATGATGGTAACAATATACCTTCACTTCGAATTTCGAACTTGTTTGAACTGTAGAAAAAGAAAATTTACAGAACCTGTTAAACAAACAATTTATTTTACATCGCTAGTAAAAAATAAATTGCCACAAAGTTGGCCCTTAGTTGGTCAAATAGTTGGTCACAATCATCATAAATTACAGTTAATATATATATAGTATGTATATAGCATAATTTTGTCCTTTCAAAATTGTTTAAAGCAGATTTATTCTGCTTTAAGTAACTTTAAAGCGGACAAACACTATAAACAAACAATTCATGCGATAATACTCTCTAGTTCAGAGCGCTATAAGTTCGTAAATAGATTGCTGTAATTTATTCCGAAATATTCAGCTGCTGGAATAATACTAATCTCATATCAAAGGCGTGACTACGCAGATCCGACGGAATATTATGTCCGAAATTATTATAACGTTTTACTAAATCCAGATGGTAAATTATCTGAGTCGTTATAATGCTCTGTAATCTCACATATGTTTTATAATGTTATACTTTTACCATATATACGTTGTCACTGTTTTTTTTTTATAAGAAGAAAGAAAAAGCTGTCTTGACAATGCCACTTGTAAAGTGATATGTTCGGAAGATGATACGCGCTTTAGTAAATGCTCACTATTCTCTTAAAGGCTTTGTTTTATTAAGAAAATAAACTTTGAACGGTATGCATCTTGGAATATAACACAGATAAAGAAACCTCATTTTCTTAAAATACATTATTGTTATTCATGTTATAGACAATATGAAATAAGTCAATCATGTCAAGTGACCAAGTTATTACAGCCGATAACAGTTTCGTTAATTGTGTACGCCTTATCCCTTAGAGGATGATGTTAAATCACTGAGCCATCAATTAATGTAACTTCCAAATTAAATCAATGACAACTCACTTCACAGTGATTAGGTACGAATAAATGACTCACAGGTCGCATGTACTCGGAGTGGTAAAAACAAAAGAACGTTTTAAGTCTGTCGGACATAAAAGTCTGTTATAAAGAAACTTAACATTAAATGTTTTTTAACTCACGTCATATGTTTTGCGTAGCAAGTTGTGACGTCAGAAATATATTCAATATTTTTTAATCAGAATTATTTTAGCAAAAAAAATCATTCAGTATAAATGTGAATTATTTATTTCAACTAGTATTTTACCTGTTTACTAAAAGGAGGCCACGAATTTTACAATAAATTTCAATTAAATTTAAAAGCTTCGGTTAATTATTTTACTATACAAGCCGCAAGAGCCTTAATTGAACATTAAGTCAGTCGTAATAGAATAAGGTTTCAAAATGAAATTAGATGTTCAGCAAAAACAGATAAGTAAATAATGTTAAAGATAATTTTAAATTACTGAAACTTTCAGTTGAAATAAATTGCAAAATAACTGTTTTAAATAGTAGCTACATACTTTCATCAGAAAAAATGAGATTTTGTTTTTTTTATAAAGGAAGAGAGCAAGCGAGCGGCGAGATCACAAATTTGCTCGATGACGCCCATAGACATCCGCAACAATTTGCGGATGTCTATGGGCTCTAGTGAGAGGAGCAGATGCGTTGCCGGCCTTCGAGAAATAGATACGCTCGCTTCCTGAAGCACCCTATGTCGTACAAATCTGGAAATACCGCCGAGGACGGACCATTGATTTTACTAAAGAAACTTTATTTCAAAATCTAGTGTCAGTTTTTTTATCAGTCAATCATAAACTTTTTCATAGTAATAATACATTTATTTTATTTTTACATATCGACTTGTGAAAAGATTAATAAAACTTTAAAACCAAATGAAATACGAAAGTAGTTGAATTTGATGTCGGTTAAATAATGTATGAAGTTTACTTGAAGTTAGAATTCTCGGAAAGTTTCCACCAAAGAAAACAAATAACGTTCGACTTTATGAGACGTAAGTTCGGGACATGTACTCTAATTAATTTAACTTTAAACGCTCAAACTTTATTGTTTACCCACGCCTACAATCTTAGTTATTTTCGGTTATATTGTGAGCCAGTAATAGATAAGCCGCACAGAAGACACGCGTGAAATAGATGTAATAGGTCGTATCATCTCACGTCAGTGTATGCTGTAGACCTTTGTCATACCCACCATTTAATTGTAAGGGATGAATGGAAAGGGTGTTTTATTTTGGCAGGCGGGAGAACGCATATGGAGAAGATTTCATTTGTTTATTTATTACAGTAAAATGTTACACTGAAATAACACATTGATTGAGCAATGGGGCCTGTCGTACTCGTAGTGCATTGTGCGACAGGCACCGGTGCCTTTCCTTAACAAGCTAATATATTATCGTGTGTGTAACTGTGTGGGATGTTTTGTATGTTGATGTAAAATGTGCGCGTGTTTGTGTTGTGTGTCTGTTTGTGTTAAAAAAGTAGACAAAGATACGATTATAGTCGCACAGTTATGTCTGAATTTATAATTTGTAATGTTACATTGCTTCTCAACAATGTTTTTAATCTCAAGTTTTAATTACAAGGGTAACAAAGGTCTTCTAAACTTAGAATAACGTTTTATATAGAAGTAGGTATATAGACCAAAGCTCTGAAAGTTAAATCATCAAATTTTAAAGAGCATACAACGAAGAATTATAGAACGTATTCGTATTAAAAATGATAAAATCTGTAAAAGATTTGTACAGGTCACATAGTTAACCAGTCATTTATTAATGCCCGCCGGCGCAATGCAGGCTTTCTATTACGTACAGAAGGTAGAACGTGCCGAGAATAATTCGCAGGGTCACAACGAGAGGCACTTAACCACGTCGCCGGTGGAAAAGCATCGCATGTTGCAAGTCTTAAGACCACTTGTCAGTTTTCGCTAAAATACTATCAACATTCTAGTGACAAGCTTACCGTGAAATTCCACTGCCGTAGCACGTATTGCTGTCTCTGTCTTTTTCAATTAAACGAGAGGGACAATGTGATTATATACATGTGCTTAGACTGTCGAAACTTTCAGTAAAATTATGCGAACTATATCTGTATTTGCAACTGGAGCTCAATTTTTTTTTTAATTTTGGTTATGCACGATCCAAACAGAGAACGCTGATTTTTTTATTAATAAAAGATAATGTTTTTTTTTCAGTAACAGAGAGAGCGATGATGAGAATTGGCTCAAATAGCGAAACGACCGCTGTTACTTACATTAAATGGACAGAAGTCCCAAACTGAAAGAAGATATTCCTTTTTCAATACTTCCCCTCCCCAAAGAGTTGAGTGCAGTAATTGATTTGTTGTCTTCATCATAGTCATTATTACCAAGTGTTCGAAATAGCTATATCTTAAGAATATTGCGATATTAAGAAAGTTAATAAAGTGTCAAGTTTACTATCTAGTACGTGTTAAGTATTGGCCAGAGCTTGCAGTAAAGAGAAAACGAGCGAAGCACTAAAAATTCAATTTACGAGCTAAATGCCAGTTGATGTGTGAGAGGTGAAAGGTCGTAACCCCAGCTTCTTATACTTTGACTTAAAGAAAATAAATGTTAAATATAAAATTTAATGCTTCTATTAAAATTAACGGTAAATAATTTTATCGCAATCTGTTCGTCTTATAATTGGATACTTCATACAATCTGATGGTTAATTTTAACTGATACCAGATACGAAAAAAAGGATTTCATTACTGATAGTGCTGTAAAGATCGTTTATGTATTTTTTCGAGTTTATTTACAACAAAGGAACTATCTATAAAACGTATGATTTAAGTGTAGATACAGTTTTGTAATCTGTACAAAATCTACTAAGGTCATTTACAGTCGAATTCATTGGAAATGAGAAATTATACGTAGAAATTATACATATTTGAATTTCAAAGTTTTCAAATTCATCAATTAAACCTGACTGTTTTTTAATATGTATTTAAATTACAATTAATTATTTTTTCCATTTCTTCTTTCCCATTCAATTCGACAATATATTAAACTATTAAAACTTTCGTGAGACATTTCACTATACTACTTATAAAACGCCTTAACTCACTTGTAAAACCGTGTCAGTACCAACTATATATAGAAAAGAAATTTATTTATCCACAAAGTGAATAATATAACCAAGTTAAAAGGTAGCTAATAAAATAAGAAGCCTCTGGATTATGGAGATGTGCTAACTTAATTTCTCCGAGGTGTATTGCCGGCTACCTCCATCGAACAATGTTGAAATTAAATTATACCAAATGTAAAGTCAAAGAATATTCTCACATTTATTCCCTTTGAGGAATTCCCCTCATAAAAAAACGATGCTGGATTACAGAACAGGAAAGAGATGAGATTGAATGTGAATGGTTATAAAGGTAGAGGGACACCGAAGCGGTGGATGGATTGTGTGAAAGAGGATATGCGTAAAAAGAGTGTGAGTTCATTCTGTGCCGACCATCCGTAAGGAAAGGGGCAGGCTGAGGATCCTGGATAACAGCGTTGTAAACATTAATTACGACTTTTGTTTTTAACTTATCTTATAAAATTATAAAGCTCATAAAGATGAGTTCCTTCTTCTGATTTCTATTTTAAATAAATTATGCGTCGAGAAATGTAAGGCAGGATGAATTGAGGTAATGTAATATTGGTTTAAGTTAAAAATGTTAATAGCTACAAGATTTTGCTACGTTGAATTTAAATACAGTTGAATTAATAAAAACAGAAATATTTCTACGTTCCAAACGTCAGCAGCACTGTTTCCATCTGGAAATGTAATTCAAAGCGCTTTGCTATTATAATTTTTGATAAGAAAACTAAAGCTCTGCGTAATTAACAATGCTATGTTTATATTTGTTTATGTTAAGAAGTTTGAAAGAGGTTTCATTATAGTGTACTTTAAAGTGCATACAGATGTTTTCACCTCAAATATTTGTATGTGAGTACACTCACGGAGAAAGGTATGGCAGAAATGTGTCCTCAAAATGTTCATTATAGTATGTACAGATATGAACTTATGTTCCAAAAATACATAAACTTTATTAGTATCTTGTTTTTTTTTTTAATAATAAACTAGCGCTTGACCACGATCTCACCTGATGTTGAAAGGTTGAAAGATAGTACGCGCTAAATTATTTTTACTGACAGACTGACATCAAAGTAAAAATTAATGACTCAAGCTTAAATGCTTAGAAGAAATTTCGTAAAAGTTTCTCCTTTTTAAATTGAAATATTTTTGAACTCAAACGATTTCATTACAATCTATAAAAACTTCAACAAACTTTTCTCGGTTTCCTATAAGACTGTTTTATTACACAATGTTTTACAAACTTAATTAAATATTAACGAGAGGTCAAAGAGTTTAGTGAAACAAAATTGGAATTCACGTTGCGACTACATTTGTTCTGATCCTTCAATTCAAGTCAAATATTTTTTTTCACTCATTCAAACTTAAATTCAAAATGTACATTAAGACCTAGAGTTCTAGAAGGTACACCCACACTCATAATATAATATCTCGCGATTGAGCGTCAGGCCAGAGTTCGCTAATTGCTTTATCGTCAGCTGATTGTTGGCTTAGCCTTGCAGTATCAAGTTACACATCACCTTGGCATTTCAAGGGACTCCTTGATCCTTCTCAGGTAATACTACACCAACAAGTGTACATTCTGATCAGTACACTGCGGTTTTATTTTTAATAAAAATGAGCGCATTCTGTGGAAGGCATTGGGTAAGGTTTATGTGTAGTAATAAGCAAATTAAGCATCATGATGCTAATAATTGTGAAAGATGTATTTAAAAAAAAATGTATTGATAATTAAAAATGGCTTTCTAGATAAAACCGAGACGGAATTTGAATACATGAAAAATCTTTGATATTCAACGTTCGGTCTATAAAGGAAGAATCGCTTTTTTGTACAGCGCATAATACCTTTTAATGAAAACGTCACAAAGTGAAAGCTTCATGTGTGCTTTGAAAGAGCGTGAAAGCTTTGAATAAGAGGAGCTAAATGTAGATAGTAGATACATTTTTCTTATATCTTTCATTTTATTTAATTTATCTCTAAAACGTTTTAAACATTTTGCTCAATATGTTTTAACAGTTTTTTTAAGGGGACGTAAACATTATTATTACTGATGAACTTCAGCTATACCGTAACCAGTCTTTCTTCAGTTATCCAACTTTGAAATTTAATTTTCTTCCTTCCATCTTTAAAAGTTTAAAATCACCGCAACTATTGTTCACAGTACGCTGAATAATTCATTAAAGTCTTGAATGAATTTCTTTAACCGACATTTCTTGTCATTGAAATTAACATTACTAGCTAAACTAACAACTAGTGTAGTAAAATTCTTGGTTAAACTTGACATAATATTTTACGTACAAAAATATTTAAAACCATAGTGTCCTACATTTTCGGTCTGGCGAAAATGTAGGACATTAGGACATAGGCGACTATTGCAGAAAAGATATGGATATGGTTGCCTTTTGACTTTGATTATAGAAAGTAGATGAGCTAGGGATGTAACGCTCTTGGATTCCTGACGAGTATAGTGATAAGACCTCTTGCTGATGGTCACGTTGTGATATTATTATAATTATAGTCCAGTATAGAGTACAGTATAGTTTAACCTCTAGTCTATCGAACCAGTTCAAACAGTATATAACAATAGTTTTCTACAGCTAAACTACAGCTAAATTCGTATTATTATTTCATATATTGTATGTAACGTAAATTCATTATGCGAGTTATTATGAAAAGAAATTACTTCAGGAGGGTAAATCTCCCAGAGGAAATTTATTTAGGCGCTGCATTAATTCTGTAGTAGTGGTAATTATCGCGAGGGCCGCCGACGCCCACTTAGCAATTCATGTTCAATATTCCGGGTGTCAAGCAATTGTTACATCATTATTAAATGTCATCGTCAAATTATTTTTTATCAGTAGCTATCGTAGTTTTTTTTTTCAATTAGAGTTCATTCAAATGTGGATTCCATATAAAGACAACTAACGCTACCTCCTAGTAAAAAAAATAACCAATTTAGTTCAAACTAATTTTATAAAGAGTGAAAATATTGAGAGGATGGCGGACGATTTAAATTGGTCTGCACTCAACTCTACTAGTTCTGGTAGTGAGGAAAAACAATAGTAGAAATACATATTCAAATGTGTAGGTAATATAGTTTAGAAATCAGAAGAATTAGAAATGCCAATAGCGTAATGGTTAAGGGTAGGGATTTTCGATCATGAGGTCGAGAGTTCGAATCTCGCCATTCAATTATTGTAAGCCATATCCTAGCACAAGCCTAGAGTTTAATTAGAGTGGTGCAAGAATATTTTAATAATGATAATACATCTCATGAAAGTACAATGAACTGTCAAAGTCAGTTATAAAACCGGTAACCTGAACGTTCTCGGAAAAAAATGTCTCCATATTAGAATAATTTAATACGAACAAACTGAAAGAGGAATCCCTAGACGTAACAAGTGACGAAAATAGAAAAAAAAAAATAATTTTCACATTTCTCCGTATTTCCCTACGCCGAATATGTCGGCCGATCCACGTCACGACGACAACCAACCAACATTCATACATCAAAATATTTACCTATTTCCTCCGATGTTTACTGATGGCCATATAAATTGGACACACATTTGCATGACGTAATTTTCCGCCCGTAAAACTGTCGCCTTTCTGATTAAACGAAAATTAGGTAAGCACCTTCGTTACACGAGTCTTTTAAGGACCATTTTGGCGGGGCAGGGGATCTTGGGAGGCTCCTCCTCCGCCTGCTCGCCTTCCGGAGGAGCTTCCACCTTTGGAAGCTTCGCTTCAGACTTCGCTGGGTCCTGTACCTACATAAACATATACAGATGTAGTGAGAAATTATTTTCCTTCGGGCAAACTCGGCTCTCTATCGGAACACGATGACACCAACTG
>JAODUI010000031.1:6619255-6635621 GCA_027563995.1 Papilio gigon
AAAATGAAAATAGTTTATTTCACCCAAAAAAATACAGTAAACAGTATTAACATTAAACAAATTATCCATAGTCGGTTTACTGCCAGATAAAAGCTTCCAGGATCCTCGCACTAGGCACAGCCTGTATCGCGAGGGCCCAGCTCGCCCAGCAATGAAATCGCGCCTTAAGCTATTTCAACGTATCTATTAAGTTTATAATTATGTGGGATGGTAAAATAATTAATTTATTCATAAATAACCAATTCATTAAGCACATATTACAAAACATATTTACTTAGAGCCTCCCTCGATGAGATAATATTGATAGGCCAACGGTACGCCTACGGAACGCCTACGTCACCGCTACGCCGTAGAACTCACAATCATCTTTTTAATTAACTGATGCCAAAAATTGAAATATAACAAATCAATCTTTTACATATTTAGTGTATTGTTAACTTGAAGTAAATAATGTATAAGCTATTGAAATTAACTTGATAATGTAATAAAAATTGAAGAGGAAATATATTAACGCGGTTTTCGTTATACTTTATGTTACGTCCCAGCGTCCCAGGTTTTATTACATTTTGTGAATTATGTATTATATTTACGAACTTTTCTTCAAAGGAAAGATGAAAGCTATGGTATGATATTACATATATTCTATTCCTTTTGTTATCTTTTCATCTCACCGACATAAATACAATCTGTCATGACTTTGCTATCTTAACAATCACGAACGTTTAAACGTATTAAATAGCTTGTTTAATATAAACGAGCTTAATTAAACTCCCAATCAACATGGAGCGTAATAAAATTGTAATTGAAAGGTTGATCGAATATCGTTTCTTTCAATTATATACTGAGTTATGATTCATTTGTTAAGAGAATTAATTCTAACTATAGAACCTAAATTTTTCCATGCAAAAAGATTTTTCTATATCCTTTATCCATTTAAGGTAGATAACGTAACACCTTTCCACTTAATAAATACGACAACAGCTAGTTTGCCTTATAAATATAAAATATTGTAGCATTGAACATAAAACAAATGAATAAAAACGATCACTCAAATGAGAATCAACTCAATCGAAGCGATCGTTCGGTAGTCGCGCGAGCGTGAACTTTTAATAGGATTAAACAATCTAGTAATTAAATTTCAAATGTCTCTAATCAGTTTGCTCGCGATCAAAGTATCGTGCTCTTATTCATGGAATGATTACTTAGAAAGGATTTTTATTTGAATAATTCATATCTGAACATATAGATGAGGAACTCGCTGAAATTAGCATAAGTATATGTAATATAGACGAAATCAAAACAAGAAGTAACTGTGCAAGAAAGAGTACGGTCCAAGATAATGCAGGTATTGTATCATTTTTGAAAAAAAAATAGATTTTAATGATGAACGATGAACTTGATAAAAGAAAATATTTTGTATGCTTAATTTATATCTTACATGGGAACATTTTTTTAATCTTCTTTAAGGAAAGAAACAGATGATAAAGGTGATATATTTGAAGACGAAATTATAAAAATAAGAAGGAATATGAAAATTATCCGGAAATAATGAAAACTACATATTTTATTTTGTATTAATACAAATAAAATGTTTCATGTTAAAATTACAGCTTTATTTGCTTTTAATCGCGCATCTATTATACAATCTTTTATTATTCATGAGATTTTTGCGGTAAAAATCCCATCAACAAGTACGTCCGGGAAAGATTTATATTAGAACCTCCTTTTACATGTTGATATTTTAATTTACACATGTACCGACTATAATCATAAAATCTTTGACCATTTCTAACGAATATTACTTCAATTTTTTTTACCCAAACTTTTCTCATAGCAATAACCGTTCAAACAAAAACAATCCCAAACAAATATGGAAATAATAATTTTCAATTTACACGCACGAACTTTTATTATGTACTTTTTTGGTATGTTGTAAAATGTTCAGATATATACAACAACGAATTTAAGAAAATTAAATGTCGTGAAAGTTAATTAAAATGTCATTAAATTACATATAGCAGTTGTTTAGTGCAGATGTCTTATAGTATATTAACAATAAGGGGACTATTCAACAACTCTGAGAGCAATTAAAACAAACAAAATTAAGCAAATATATCTTTTTAATGATTAAAAATATTTTTTATAGACCTAAATTTCTTAATAGTAATTTGATTTGGCTCTGTCTCTTATACTAGGTAAACCTGTGTTGTTCTAAAGAGACAAGGCTTTCTCCCACTTATATTTCAAGGCAATAATATTATATTATGCATGTGTGCAGCTTTAAAATCATTCAGGGAGATAATTGAAAAATGCCACATGTCTCCATTGTACGATCGATCTTTACTCTCATAATTGGAAACAAAAGAATGGCTCGTATGTTAGAAATAATAAAAAACGTCCTTCGTAATTAAGAGATATGGAAACGAATCTGAATAAATTGACGTCTATTGTTTGCAATAACAATCTCCACCCATGTTGTTTAGAAACCTCGATATCTCAATTGTACAGTTAAATTACAGAACGCACCTTAGAATAAAGTTTATAAATTCGTAATCACGAAATTACTTTTATTATTAAATCAATTTATATTAAAACGTGAACTGATAACTTTCTACCAATTTTTAAAGATATCACCCGTACTGATGAACGGAAAATTTGACATAGTTAAAATTTATGTTGAAGTGCATACAACTAAATTTAAAAAAAAATCTGGCTTATAAATTATATTCGAATTTCGAAAATTGTGTGACCGCTAGTCATTGATATCTCAGTTTGTAAACAGTGTGTCAAACAAGTAATTTGTAATGAAAACAAAGTTATGAAGCTCAATTCTCTTACGTAATTAATGTAGTTGTTCAACACGCGACTGTTTCAAAGAAACATTTTCAATGTCAAGAGCATTTATGTCCGGGAAAACAATACAGGAAAAAGTTTTAATTATAACTGCGCAGTATGCAAAAGAATAAAGCTGATTAACTAATTTTTAAAATAAAAAATGACAAATGGTCACCATATGTCACTAGAGCAAAGTGACCGTTGCTCGTATTTCTACAATAAATTTAGAAGTTTACAGTCATGTTTTCTTTCTTTGAATGACATTTATTTCGTTACGGTAAAAGTTTTTAATGTAATGATTATTAAAATATAGTCATAAACGAATAGCTGCATTTAAGAAAAATCTTATCATATAAAAAGAGTGTTCATTGAAAGTATGCGACATAAAAATTGCCTTTATGTTGATGATTTACAAATATTTGTAATCCATTCTTTGTATCTATTTTCTAACATTACAAATGACATATTTAATAATATGAAAACTTGTAGTCTAGGAAATTATGCAGCGTTGAACAAAGGTTGCAAAAACTTAGATTGAAAATCATAATTGCCTTGTTAAATTGTTCGTAAAGTTATATCACGCTCTTTGACTTGAGTCTTCAATAAAGCGTCTACCTTCAGTGCTTCGTAAACTTACTATGATATATTAGGATTTGAGTTGGACGCATCAAATATGTACAGATAAATGTGTTTAGAAAATTCGAGATTTTCTTTTGTTTTTTGTGTCTTAAACCTATAACAAAAGGAAAGTGAAATAAATAAAAAAACAACACAGTTCAGAGTGAAATGCTTTTTGGAATTCAATGTCTATTAATGTAAAAGTGTACATAATATTTGCAAATGTTGATTTTATCGACGAAATGAGAAAATCAAATATTGTCAAAAGCACAACTTACCCACTTATAAAAGATTTTAATGTCGCCCCAGTTACTTTGGTCGACATTCAAAAGTAAACATTTTCTTGGTAAATAAAGCCTTTCACTCTAAGAGGCACTTACTAGAATAATACTCGGGCAATTTACTTTTAGAACAGAAACGGTAAAGATAAAACTTCTGAGAGACGTCAGCGGTTTATAATTTTCATATACAGTTCAGCAAAATTAAATATTTTTAGGTTAGATGACGGCTTTTTTAGTATTCAAATTGAAAACCAATTCTTTTAATGAAATTATTTTATTTTAAGTCAACAAGTTTATTTCTGCTTCAAACAATATAATATCTTAGACTTGTAATCCCACCGATGACTTATAGGATAATCAAAAACAGCTCACGCTCACTTCTAAAATCCGGTGTTAGCATCGACTAGTTTCGGACCCATTGGTGTCCTTCGGGGTCTCGCAAAAACTAGAATATGCGTAGTTTCTGTTTATCTTAAAGTAATATTTCAAGATAGTTGAATTTAAAAAATTGATTTATTTAAACTTACTTTTTCTTTATGTTTCAATTTGCTTAAAGTTCGTAATCCTAACAAGTCATTTGATCCTTTTCCTGCAAAGTTCTAAGCGTGAAAATTTTAATTCACTCTTAACCGTTCAAAAGATAAGAACATAATCGAGTTAAATTTAAAGCAACGACATCGTTTTCTGTTCGTAAAGTAAAAGTTAATAATCTCATTTGAATTTTCAACGTATTTTCATTTATGAAGGTACCAAGTATAATTCATCGTTTGTAATACAACGATAGATTGACATTTTACTTTTATCTTTGTATTGTCTTATATTTTTGTCACTCTGTTAAAAAGCCGCGCCAAAAGTAACCTCATCTACCACTCAAAAGACTCAATAAGTTATAATAATATGGAATATACAACTATGGTACTTATAAAACGGCTTAACTCACGTATAAATCGGTGTCGGTACCGACTAGCTTCGAGCCCATCGGGGGCTGTTCTTCAGGGTGAGTGGATTGGTACTATAACGCGTTTGGGGCCCGTCGCTCACTGATTTATACGTGAGTTAAGCCGTTTTATAAGTAGTATAGTGAAATGTCTCACCAAGGTTTAAATAATTTAATTGAATATACTACTGTTGTGAAATGGCTTGCACAAATAATCCACCACACTGGGTACCCTAGTTTAGACACTAGTCCCCCTGTCCTTTGGAAAAAACAATAAATCTGTTTTATTTTATTTACTTATTTATTCATACGAAATGTATTTACATTTATACGAACGTGACATTATTTATCAAAGCTCTACATGGACATTTAAAATCTAAATAAGGTTAAAAAGGACTTCTGCTTTTAATAGAGCTTTATACAGGATGTACAATATTTGTCAACTAACTTAGCGGCTCAGAAGACAAATGCTCTACACATAATTTTAGATATATCAGAGCATGAAGAAGAGGCGGGAAAATATCGCGCTATAACCTTGGGTTGCTTAGGTATTTGAAAAGAATTATATAAATAGAAGACTGGGGACAGCAATATATTGTAGCAAAAATCTGTCGCTATAAATATACGCGCATTTCCATTCAAAGTAGATTCCAGTGAGGATAAAAGTATTTGAAAGTAACGCTCGTAATGTTTGGTGATTTAAAGCCTTAGATACTTCGTACGATAAATCACGCGTAGCTCCGTTTGGGGCCGAACGGAAATCTTCTTGTCTGCGTAAGTAACATAAAGTTACGTTATGTTATGTTACAATTAAGTTATTTACGTAATTGTATCAAGTTATTTTAAATATAATACAATTATATTTTTTACTGTATCTATAGATTCGCCAGTTCCGAGTTCCACGATGTAATTATATATTCCTATTTATACAAATATACAATAATCTTTATTGGTTTTATGTTTGTTTGTGCTTCGATTCTTTTATCACATTTAAATCATTATTTTAATCCCGTTACACATATTAAGAGCGTCGATGGCGCAGTTGTTAAGCCCTTGACCGGACCGGACCGTACTTGATATAGTCCAGGTTCGATCCCCGCCATGTACTAATGTGTTTTTCAATTTTCGAATTGCATATGTACATTATTCAACTCTCTTAAATCTTATTTCAAATTGTGACCACACCTAAGTTTCAACTGTACAGTTCGATTGTTCAGTTAAGACTGAACATGTGTAGCGATTTGTAAATATAATACTGTCAGTTCAGCATTAATACTTTTGTACAATTTAGTAAAAAGTAAACGAATTTAAAAATTTTCACATACAATCTAACAACGGAATCAGTTCTTGTTTTAAAAACAAGAAAATACAGGATTTAAATATAAAAAGTAAGAGACGTGAGGTGTTTATAAAAATCTTATCCATAAAGTATAATTTTCTAAAGGTCACAAGATTCAAATACGTGAGAGCTTTTATATAAAGTAACATTGGCAATTCGCTCGTAGTCATTGAACCTGACATTTGAACAGGAACACGATATAATAATAACTTGGCGTTGATTTTTACAACCTAAGCAAAAACATTTAACAATGAAGCATTCAACTTAATTTTTATCTTAAAGCAGATATTAACACGAAGTAGCTTAAGTAATACTAAAGTAACTTGAGCATGGAAGAAGGTTTTGTCAACTAAATAAATATCATCATCATCAGCCCTTGTTTGCCCACTGTTGGTCATAGGCCTTTCCCAATGCCTTCCACAGTATGCGGTTCTCCGTTTTTCGCTTTAATTAAACATACTTAAATAAAATAAAAAAAAGAATTTGAATTTCACAAGCAACATTCTTTTTTTTATGACTAAATTACTAATGCTGTTGCATATAATAATATTATAAATGTAAAAACTTGCGTCTCCGATAAATTACTAAAAAGTTTATAGTATTACAAGCTCCAATAGTCTAATGGGTAAGGTTACGGAGTACGAGGTACGTGGATCATATCCTAGCACAAGCGTTCAGTTTAGTCGGAGTGGTGAAAGAAATATTAGTAACTAACATAAATGTACTCACATTTTTGTGAGAAATTAATAATAAAACTTAATTACTAAATACCTTTACAAGAATATTCTTATAAGTTAAAATATATAATATTTAATCTGTATTCAATATTTGTTCTATATTCAAGGAAAGGAACACGCTCGATATTACGTCGTCCCAAATCTGTCGCGTTGAGTTAGGGGATGATGTGCGCAAATAAATTAGTCGACGAGTGGAAATGAAATCCTCTGAGTAATAAAACATTTGCCTCTACAAGACTAGACATTATCCGGAAATTTGACTTAAACATAAATTGAATAAGTTTGCTTTACGCTTTTTATAAACGTAGTTGATGACGATGACGTCCCTCGAGACGTGACCGCCAATAGCGAACCTTGCTATCTCCGGAAATGGGATCTGGGTGACTTGCAAATCCGAACTTAGTTCTAAAGATCCGGTCACACGGCTATTACAAGCAGCCTAAGGAGTTATATGTATAGGTGTAGAAAGGTTAGGGTCGAGATTTTTTACCCTGTCATTTTGCATGCAGGTCTTAAACGTATATAAAACGTACAGAAGTGTTCTAAGTCTTTTCTAATAATTAATTTATTACATATATATGATAAATACTCGTAGTGTTATTCATTAAAATATTTCAAAAATCGAATCTAGATTACAATTCAAACTTGTAGTAAACACTACATCTATAAATTACATACTTATTGTAATGTTCGGAGATAAAACATCCATCTTATGACACCTTATTTATCATGATCAGTCCTGCCTTTTTAGCTATAAGCTATAACAGTTACATACACTTAAATAAATACACGATATAAGTATGAAATTAAGTATTTGGATAATAATCTCCAATGAAGTTTGTTGCTCCAATATAAAACCTTTGATAAAAAATGATATATTTTATTATGTTGCAAAATATTCAAATCAGTATTCGTATTTAAAAGAAGGTCAAGTAGAGAAGGTTTTAATTAAGCACCTACCTGAGTTCTGCGCGACCGGCGCTCCGGAAACTGCCACTATCACGAGTAGTGACAAGTACCAATACGGGGCGAACATTTTTGACGTTTGATCTGGAAAGATAACGAATTAATTAACATCCATGTAACTAAATATAACATATGTAAATAAAATACAATAATATTCTTAAATCAATACAAATAATGTAACTACATAATGTAGTTGAAAAGCGAATTTTCTTGTTTTCTTCACAATTACATAACAATAATTGAATCGCTAAAAATATAATGAAAATTCTCCGAACAAATTATAGTTGTTTTATATTTATATAGGTACACAAAGCTCGCGTCACACAATTCAGTGCTTGTGTAGGCAATACCGAGAACTGTCCAGATTACCTGGCTTTTAAAATATTGCTACGCACGCCAGTTTCGGCAGCACAGTTCAATTGTTCTGTGTTAAAAATGAAGGTATATAGAAAAACTTTTAAAAACATTATAAGCTTCGCAATGTAACAAAATATCCTTTTATATCTAACTTTATGCATGTATATATGTATGGTGAGAGAGTTAAATTAAGTAAAATTTGAATCTTACGTTCGATTAATTGGAATTGACGTCCTAATCCGTGGAGATGCGGCTGCCTACTGTGTCCATTATGTCCATCACAATGGAGCAAATTGTCCGCCGCGCACAAAGACCTCAATACCAACTGGCACACTAATATTGTTACACAGTGTACGTGCATAGGACGTATTTGAGACTTGAAACTTATATAAGGACATGTGTTTTTGTAATTCAGTGTTACGAATTAAGTAAATAAATTAACGTACCGCTGAATAATACAATTTACTTTCATTGTTTTTTTTTTTTATAAATTGCCCTGTGAATTTATAAAAGATCATAAGGTCGTCTTTGTTTCTTGATGTCGGTCAAAGGAATTTTTACCACACAATAAGCCAAGAATTTAAATATATTTTAAGATGATTTCGATATCCGAATAAAGATTTCATATTATAAATTTAAATAGTCTCGATGAAACTGACCGTTAACATTTTGATTTATGAAAAATAAGTTCAATTCGTTTTTGAATAATTCGAAATTCGAATAAGAGTCGCATCTACAATAAATGGAGTATTATTAGAAATAGCTGTCCATAAATCGATGTATAGTAATTTACATAAATCGACATCGATAAAAAAAGGACGGAATGTATCGAAACAAATTGAATTTACCTCGACGAGGGTGAGGACTTGCCCGACGGCAATCTGTCGCCAAGGCGAAACCGACGAAGCCTTAAAAGCTAAGCACTGTAGAATTGCTTATTACTCTAATATATCGTTTGCGTTATAATTATTAATGTAACTTGTAACTCGGTATAAATTATTAACTTTATTAAAAAAGAGTTAGTAAGTAGTCTATGGTCGATACCGGACAGCATCTCCGTGCCTAATTTCATCCAGATCCGTCTTGGTGTTAATCGATAACATACATCCATACATCCGTAGAAACTTTCACTGTGTTTCAATTTTACTATAAATCATCCCTTTGCTTCTATTAAAACAAAAAATGATTTGATTACTTAGAGTATATTTTCGCCGTTAAAAATACATCTTTTCTTTCGACAACCGAATCACGTCGTCAATCGGTGTCAACGTCCGAGGGTGGCGCGGGGGTGCATGCAGGCGGGGTGGGGCCAGGGGATGAACTGGGTCACCGGAGCACCGGCGCCCGCGGACCTAGAAACACGAATCTGAGGGTAGCCCGTTTTAAACTCTACACAAAATACATTATTTGTAGAGATTATACTCACATTTACAACAAGAACAAATGAACATAGATAGAAATATTTCAAATATTTTTTATTCCAGCGACATGGTCTGGTTTACTTCACTGTTCAATAGTTGAAGAGCTTTTTATTATTAAAAAAATAAAACCTCTTTACTAAAGTTAAACAATAAATATAAACTCTTTGTAAAAATATTTCGAAAAACGAAACAATTAGTTTTAAAAGACGCTTGTCGCACTGCAGTTGTCTTGTTATTTTTTTTCTGTAGTTCATTATAACGAAATAGGTTTTGTATATTTTCTGACAACTAACCGTGACACCAGCACCTCCTAACAGCCAAGACAAGCTTGTGTTATGAAACAGAATTACTAGAAAGGAATGACGCCAACATAAAAGATGATCGCAATATGAGAGCAAGTGCAACTCTCGTAAACAGTTCTATATATTATGGGTCTTTATAGAAAAGTTCCAATTTATTATATTGAAATGAAATTGACCTTTTTTATTGTGAGGAAAATGCCAACGTATATCCACCCTTGCGTGGACAAGAGCGGATTACGTCGAGCTCGCACCGACTAAACCTCACAGTGTGTTGTACTATTGTTAAAGTGAGAGTCAACCGATATACGAAAAGACTGTAAGATAATACTTTAAGTGACCGATGCCTATTGATATCAACATATGATCTTGCAGAAGTCACGTAAAATTATCAGGAAATTGATTGGTCAAATTAGAAAAAAAAATGTCTAGTATACTATATATTATGTCGAGCGACCATCGTGCAGAAAATGTGTATCATTGTTTATATCAAAAATTAAAAAAGTAATTTTTGATATCAAATCATTGTTGAATTTCGAGCGATAGTGGTAACTAATTGTTAGTACAAAATCTAATATACAATATAATTTCTGTATTCGAATTAAATTATGATGACACAGTTCTAACACAGATGTGTTGTCTAGATTTCCAGTGTAAATAAATGCTGAAACACTAAAAGCAAAGTCCTGTAAATCGTGTGTTACGTCGACATTAATATACTGTTATCTCATGAAAACATGAAACGTTAAGGCTTACACGGCACTTTGTTTTTTATTTGACTAGTGGTCGTCCAATATATGAAATACTGACATTATTTATAATAAAAGATTTTGAAATAATTCCTTAAAAATAGCTTTACGCACTTCTCTACATTTACTGTATTATTTTACGTTATACAATTTTACAATTTCCTAAAGAGACTCAAACGTTTCGCTTCAGGCATTAGTATAATAACATATATGAAATATAATTGAAAACTCAGTTTATTACATTGTTAGTTATAAATTTATTTCGCATAATTTAAAATATTATGCAACCGAAGGTAAAGATAAGACAAACTTTAATTTAAAACCCGTTCCAACAAACTTATCACGACTATTAATTACTTTTGAAGTTTGTGAAAGAAATTCGAAAAGTTTTCAAGCACTACCAATATTCTACAGTCTTAACGTGAATATATTACGCAGTAGACATAGTCAGTATGCTAGTTTCACACGAAGACAGAATAATCAGACAGAGCAGTAGGAAAGTTTAGTATTAGTATTATTGAAACGCGCCTAAATACAATAGTGAAATACGAAAATAAAGTATTCAAACGAATTGTATGACATATATCATTTCCGACCGCTAGGGGGCGCTGCACAAATCTGTTACAATGTTTACAATGTCGATTTTAATAATGGCTAGCAAATTTTCTTCCTAGTGTTAGATGCAATGGGTCATTTGGACAGTACTTACTGTGCGGTACTGCTCTACATTACTGTTCCATCTTCGTGTGAACATTACATAAGTAAAAGTTACGTGGGTTAAGGCATATGTACATTTCCCAACCATCCATATGTTAGTCTTAAAAGTTTTGTGAACTCCCCAAAGTAATCAACGTAAATAAACTTCTATAATATATTGAAATAACAAATTAAAGTACGTAAGTTTATCTCAGTTATTCGACAATATAAACAAATCCAGCAAATAAATATACTAAATAACTAATAAATTGTATACTTAGGCATTACAGCGTAGTGCTTTAAAGCTTCATAATTAATTAACCTTACGTTGAGTGTGTCGGAATTATTTATTATTAAAACACGTTATATAAAAGTCTGTTTGATTTCACCTTATATGGTTTAGTTCATTTATTGACATGTAAGTCTTGGCTCTTTTATCAAGTAATAACATAGTGCCCAAATATATTTTATACATGTAATATTTCCTAAGTATGCAATCTAATTAATAATCGATTAATTAAAAAAAAACAAAAGATGTCTGAAGGTCTGTTATTCCCCTTCAGTTTTTTTAAAATTAATTTTATTATTTGCGTCTACAGAAGTCCGTACTGATTTTTTACTTTGTTAATTTTATATTTATGGATTAATTACTTAAGGTGTTTTAATAATTTTTTTGTGGCGATGGAGGCGGCAACGTCACATGGGTTTCTCGGTCTTTTTCCTTCAGTTGTGTACTTCGAATTAGGTATCTACAATATATATATCTAATGTTGAGCAATCTCTTTAAACAAAGTTCACTGGCAGGGGGAACTCACTGTTATATTATTATTTTTTATCTAATGACAATTGAAGAATTAAATCTAGTAACGTATCTTATTCTATTGCGGCTTTTCAGCAAATTCTCGTTAATTCACTAAACAATTACGTAGATATAAAGCAGAGAGGTAAATGTCTCTGTCAAGTCCTATTTCGTCGGAGCTGATACGTCCCAGTGCACATTGATTGGTTTCTTTCCATCTTCAAATAGATTATACTACAGATGCGAGTTACGCTCTAATAAAATAATTGTATGTAGATAATGAATTGAATTTTCTTCAGTACATACGTAGTCTTAATTGCATTCTTAATATAACTTGTTATCGTCTATTAAAATTCTACAAACATCAATTTTAATTGTGTTAACTTTCATTAAGAAATGTACATAGTTTTCGTTTCGCGTATTAATATGAAGATGAAGGGATTCAAAATTTCATGTAAGCTGTTTAATTATTTATCTAAAAAAAAGAAAAACAGATTTAAACTACTAATAAAAACGTCTAAAACCCACGTGTAGATCGGTGTAGTTACCGACTAGTTTCAGACCCGTCGAGAGTCCTTCATCAGGGTGAGTGAACTATAGGTCTGTATTCGCGGTCGCGATCAGGGTCCGAAACTAGTCAGTACCTACACCGATCTACACGTGAGTTTAGCCGGTTTTATTAGTAGTTTAGTGAAATGTCCCACGAAAGTTTTAATAGTATAAAAACAGATTTATAAAAAAATGTGTTGTGTTCTTTGAAAATTAACATTCATTCATGCGTATTCAAGATAAAAAAAAGTAAAATTAGTATAACCTCAAAACGGTTTGCGTACAGAAATTGAGATACGTAACATATGAAAGGAAATATGTAAAATGAAATTTAAATATACGTATTTTATAAAATTCTAGTTTTCAGTAAAGTTTATCTATATAAAAACAACATAGTTTAAATTGTATTCATTTGTGTTGAAATTAAAATTTTATGTTATTTTATAAATTAAAATTATAATGGATACAGTTTTAACTAAACTCATACTGTAAAACTTTGTTACCTTCTCTCAGCTGAATAATAATTACATTTTAAATAAATGAATAAAATAGTAGGCAAGTTAGTTTGTCTAGTTTTTTTATATAAGACAAGGGGGCAAACGAGCGGCGGAATCACTAATGTGATCGTTGACGCCGATGGACATCCGCAATACTGGAGAAGCAGATGCGTTGCCTTTGAGAAAGAGATACGCTCGCTTCTTGAAGGACCTTAAGTCATAAACAAAATGAGTAGTCTATTATTTTCTATCACAATCTATGATTTGAATATTTAAATCAATATTGCTTAATGTACAACAAACGTAATTATGTTATTTAATAATTCAGACCCAGTGACCTCTATTTGGTTGCCGATAAACTTATTAATTTAAAGTTGTAGAACATCAAACTTAACAATCTAACTGTAATTACAAAACTATCAAGTTATTATTAAATGTCACTTCAACACGATGACAAATCGGACGGCAAATATGTTTACGTTAATAAACTCTAACACACGTGTACGAAACATGATTTTAATTTACATGCAAACATGATCAGTGGCGCAGTTGTTAGGCGCTTGATCGCACCGGCACGTACTCGATATTGTCCTGGTTTGATCCGCGCTATGTACCAATTTGTTTTTCGATTTTTGAATTTCATATCGACATTATCCGACGCTCTTACGGTGAAGGAAAACATTGTGATGCAAACTGTACTTATGTGCGAAGAAATTCAAAGATGTGTGTGAATTCGTGAACCCGTTCTTGTTCTCTCATAATTGCCCCTTAGTGTGGACGTATAGTGAGCGAATGCTAATACAGACATTGCAATTTCATTTAGACGGAGATTATATATATAGATTTAAAAATGTAACCTTAAATCATTAGAACTTACGCTAAAATTGAATTCTGAGTACACGTCGCAAGATCATACGCGTAGCTAAATAACTGACAATATTTTTATGTATGATTATCAGTAGGTTTGATTGTCAGTCGAATTAAAAAGACAAAAACATAGTGTCAATTAAATTAATTAAGTCGTGCTTCATTGACTATGAATCGAAATTAAAATATATCTTTGCTGAGTACACGTGTAACATACACCTTCCTATTACTAGTGGAAGTCCTATTAACTTATACATACAATAGATTGCCTCGTGCTGCATATAAAACAAGATTAATGCGCCCTTGTCTGAAATTACCTCGCCGATACAGCCTTACGCTTCACTGCACGTCGAATGCTTTCTTTTCATCTCATCGACTAATATATCGATTATGAGAAATATGAACAGTTAATCAATATCCAAAAATAGATTTTTTATTATTACGTATGTACTTAATAAGTAAGAGCGTCGATGGTGCAGTTGTTAGGCTCTTCACCGGACCGGACCGTACTCGACATAGCCCAGGTTCGATCCCCACTATGTACCAATGTGTTTTTCGAATTTCATATATACATTATCCGATGCTCTTACGACGAAGGAAAACATCGTGATGCCTACACATATGTGCAAAGTCATTTAAAGATATGTGAGAAGTCAACCAACACTCACTGGGCCAGTGTGGTTTACTATGGCATAATCACCCTTTATATTAGGGTAGGCTCCGAGCCCAGAACCCAGGGAGGTATAGTGAGCCGATGATGATTATTATGATGAACTTAGTATATAATTACCGTTTTAAAATAAATAACAAGAAAACATTTTTTAAAATGTTTTCTAAAATTTGTACAATTTTCGTACACAGTGTAACGCCCGAGTCGCGAGTAGCGTTTATAATAAAGGTGAACTCAAATACAATAGGGTCGATGTCCTTTAATATTCTTAAAATAAACCATTCACGGCTCCGTTAGAAACCTATCGCCGACAACGCCCTCTGTGATTAATGGATTCGATACCTTTCAAATCAACAAGTTTAACAGGATTAACAAGATGACTTGCATGTTATAGTCTATCTGTCCACCCACTCCGCATCTTTCACCCTAAATCGAACGGGTTTAATTTTTTTTAACCAGATTCTCGTAATAAGAAAGTTCGTAAAGAATACTTTGATAGTGTTATGTTCGTTTGAGAAAATTATGGTATGATCTTCAAAGATGAATCGTGTGGTCTATTTTTTTTTTTTTAGTAAAATATTAGTAGATTTCAAACGTCAACATTGAATTCAGTCTCTTTTAATGTCTTACAAATTTCGTAGTACGCATTACTTCGTACGATTCGTAGCCAACCACAATAAAACATAAATGTTTCCTGGCCACTAAGATTTTTATGAGATTTTCCTTATTTTTACGCCTCCGATATTTACTACATTCCTCTTTGAGGTTTGTCCGCTTTCATCCACAATATTTCGACGTAAATATGAGGTCAAACTAAGACAAGGGTCGAGTGAGTAACGTCACAAAGGTAGACCTTCGTAAGGGTCGTGGAATTGCGTTTCATCTTACGCTGATTTCTAGACGCAATTTATTTTAACGTCGAAGTCAATAATTGATTTTTTCTACGTATTATTAAATCGACAATAATGTAGTTATATGTTTATGCCTATTATTATTATTAACTGTATATTTAAATCATTTTTTATTTATTTCATAATGTTTTCCGAAATCTAAGTACACTACCCTAAACAACGAAGGAAACTTACATCGACAAGACTTTCGTACAGAGGTTAGGAGATTGTTGTTAATTATGGTGTAAACAACATAAATATTTGTATCAAAGAACTTCATAACTGCGTTCAACTAACCGCTCATGCTCATGTCCACAATTTAAGCTGGAATGCCAAAGGGTTCGGACTTTCACCGCTTACAAGAAATTCATCTAATGTCTTGTTAATGTTTAAATTATTAATATCCTAATATTAACAATGTTAATATTTCAGCTTATATGAAACAGTAAATCGTTAAAAGAAAATCTTCCTTCACCTAGGGAGTTTAAGTCATAAGAAATGATAATTTACCAAATAGAAACACAATATAAATATTTCGATATAAAAAATACCAAGTAGTGTAATTATGGTAGAGTTAAAAAAATTGCATTCATTTAAATAAGGCAATAAAATTTTAGCATTAATTGCTAGTGCATAATAAAAAGTGAAAAATATTTTACTACCCCAATTTTATAAGTGATGTAAATTTTAAATAATGAAAAATTACAATTATTGCTTTAATTTCAGGCATTGACAATCAGTCAAACTTCTTAAATTCCTACGTTGTTAGTATTTAAATTGAAAAGCAATTTCAAAATATTCATACATTATTTCAAACGATAATCTAAAAAGTACGTAACCAAAGGCGGTATTCTAATTT
>JAODUI010000031.1:6635721-6657196 GCA_027563995.1 Papilio gigon
AAGCAATTTCAAAATATTCATACATTATTTCAAACGATAATCTAAAAAGTACGTAACCAAAGGCGGTATTCTAATTTATTCTGTAATTCCGACACGCGCGCTCGTCACAATTTTATCTCTGTTATAATTATTACGCTGCTACTTACCGGCTAGCTTTCCCGCGCAGCGAACTTCAAAAGTTTCAAGATGGCCGCCGACGTCCGCCCGCCAAATAAGCGTGCCGCGTTCTGTTGATGCCATGCCACCCTCGGTATGAAATGGCGACGATATGCATAGCGCACGCGCCAACCCTATGACGTCAATGGCTCCGTTCACAAAGCATACAGGTGTCGACGTTTTCGGTATCCATTAAAATACCGCATTGATACCAACGTGGACCATTTATCATGTTATAGTTACTAAGTTAATTTTCTCTCGTCCGGGCTGTTCTAAAAATAACTTAATAGTAGCCTATATGTTGTTCCAGAGTATATACTACGTCTTCCCGAAATATCTAAGTAATAACATGCATTATGCAAAGCTATACATTTCAAAAGAGAAAAATCTAGTTTTTAATTTTAGAAATCCATCGTTTCGGAAAGAAGTTCATAATAATGTTTAAATTTATTCCTACAGTAATGAAATGAAACGCATATTTAATTGAATTACAATTTGTATTTTTAATTAATATCGAAATCAATTAATTTCAATGTTATAAGCAACGACTGAAGACCTAGTTGAAGCGTTATTAATTAACGAGTGCGAATTTATTAGTGTAATTGCACTTCCTATGCTGTGGACTGCAAATAAATTTATTATTGTACATTTGTCGTTACATAATGTATCAATTTATACCTTTTGCTCTCCGCAATTGATTAAAATATCGCGAAAATTTTGGAATATCAAATTCGTTTAATAATGAGACGTGTTTAATACGCCCTGCGAAGATTGGATGGTAGTTTATTAATGTATTGGTAAGCACGAACCTACGTTAATGAATATGTATGTATGAACAAACATATAACATTCAATGTTTGTTGCGTCATACGTTTTTCATATGGTCAAATTATTTTGTTACTATATTGAAATTACAGGGTATTTGAAACATAAAACATTTTCCTTATTTACAATGAAATTGTAAAGGTTGTTTTGAACAATGTTTTTGAAGATTTACAAACATAACCTGATTATTTGTAGATCGTAACATGTCTTTGTAATCAACAACAATCAGCCCTAACAGACAAATTGAGATACAATTCCAACCATACCTTTGTTTTATCAGAACAATACAAAGGGCTTCAAGAATCTGAACGAGTTAGACTTTTGTTATATATTGTTTAAGAATATTATACTAAACTAAGCAAGGAAGAACATATAAAGGTCATCTACTTTTCTTATATTTATCATATTATGGGACCTCATCCTAAGACCGTCATGAAAATAATACATAAAACAAATGAACGATATGATTTAATGTAAATGTATCAGCAGTGGAACGGGGATTTTACATTAATAACATGCCAAGCAAGCTCGTCGTGTTGTGTCAAAAATAAAGTTTGATAACAACATAACCTATAAGTCTCTTGTCAACAACTGTCAAGTTGCAATAACATTCAAAAACCTGCATGTAGTTAATCTTTTTTCGAAATATATACTTGGTTATTTTTAAGTATTTTTACCGTGAACGAAATAATGTTCAAAACTATTTCTTATTTATTCTATAACTACTGTTTTATTACGTTATTGCGAAAAATTGATCATAATTGCTTGACTTGAATTACTTCATGCATTCAAACAAGGTAGATTTTTTAAATGAATCTAGTTTTTGAACTTATGTACTATCTGTATCTACGATTGATTAAATATTTTGATAGATTCCAAAAAAATAAAAAGTTTTATTATTATGTGTATTACTTTATTAAGAACATTTAATACAAGGATTAGTTTATTCATTACACAAAACATCATGTCTGTAAGACAATCAAGTGACATGCCAAAGTTCAAGGAAATTTTGAGAGCCGCTAAAGAAGTTGTTATTCTGTCCGGAGCTGGTATAAGTGCTGAATCTGGTATACCTACCTTTCGAGGTGCGGGTGGCTATTGGAGAAAATATCAGGCATCGTCCTTGGCGACGCCTGAAGCATTTAGGCATAGTCCGAGTTTGGTTTGGGAGTTTTATCATTACAGAAGAGAAGTGGCAGCTAAAGCACAACCTAATAAGGTACCTGAATCCCTGTACAAATGTTACATTGGCGATAATATCATTTCCAAAGTTTCCCTTCTTCCTTTTAAGTAAGTCACATTTATAACACTTACAAGAATAGTATTTTTTGTATTGGTAACTTTTATCTAGTGAGCATTATTTATTAGCTGAAGTCCGTTCATTGTCAAGATCTCTCAACTTCTTTTCTTTGTTAGGGGCATAAAGCAATCGCAGATTATGAAGCAAAACATGGATCAGAGAAGAAAATAACTGTGATAACACAAAATGTAGATGGCCTGCATGTAAGAGCGGGTACTCAAAATCTGATAGAATTACATGGCAACCTCTATAAAACCCGCTGTACTAAATGCAAAGAAGTTCTTGTTAACAATGACAGCCCCATATGTGAGGTTAGTATTAGAACAGAAGATGGGAATAACTCAATGACATGCTGTTTGTTTAAACCTTCCAATCAATTGCTTGTGAAAATATTACAGTAAGAGTTATACTCCCCAGTACCTATTGTTATTATTTCTTTCGTTTTGTCTTACTAAAATTGTATGTTGTTTGTTTGTGTATAAACTTTTAAATAAATAGATAAATACAGTACTATTGATTAGCTCAATAGATATCAGGTTTATTTGTTGAACTTGAGCTAAATCAAATGTATTTTAAATTATAAAAAAAATGCATGTCGGTCTTTTCAGGCTCTGAAAGACAGAGGTGCTCCTGATGCAAATGTTGTGGGCTCAGATATACCAGTAAAATCCTTACCGCATTGTAAAAAGTCAAATTGCAGTGGACTACTGAGACCGCATATTGTTTGGTTTGGTGAAAATTTGGACCCAGCTGTTTTAGATAAAGCAGGTAGGTAATTAAAATTTCTTATTCGTTTTCAAAATAACTTGTTGACAATTTAATTAGTGTTCTTTAATTTTTTTTTGGTTATAAGTATTGATATTGCAATTTTTTGAATAAGTTGAGAAAAGAACTAAAAAACAATTTGAATTGTAAAAGCTTTAAAACAGAATATAAACCAATTTTATTGGTTTTAAAATTAAAAACCAGTTGATACAGTTTAAAAGTAATCTTTAACGTTAATTGTGACATCATTTTACTTTACAGAAACAGCAATGTCGACGTGTGACGTATGTTTAGTGGTCGGTACATCATCTGTGGTATACCCGGCTGCTATGTTCGCACCAAAAGCGGCCGCTAGGGGCGCCGTTGTCGCAGAATTTAATTTAGAGACCACGCCTGCTTCACACGACTTTCATTATTACTTCGAGGGACCCTGTGGCACTACATTACCTAATGTTTTGTCTGATTGAGAATGTTATTGATGTTATTGTGTTATTAATATAACAGATTCTATGAAAGTTCTCATAAAAACTGAAAATATAACGTTTTGCATAAGCTTTTAATATTTAACTTCCAGTTCCTAGGATTGTAGATGAATGTAAAAATAAAACTGTATATATGTAAAATATTTTATTTATTGTTAAATTTAAAAGATTAAAATGATATAAATAGTTAAATTAATGCATTACATGTATCATTTTATTTCCTTACGTTTCGAGAAAAACCTTGCGATGCTGCCTATTGCTTGTCCAAATGTGCAAGTAGTTAATAAAGATTTCTGAAATTAAACAGAAATATTAAATCTACTGTTAAGGAATACATTGCGATGATTGCACATATCTACATATACAAATATATGTGTGAAGTTAACACTCACTGGGCTAGGACCATGGCCTAGTCATTACTGTGATATAAAGTGAACTGATGATCAAAATTGCAACAGCAGAGAACTCACCAAAAGATAAGTATGTGGGGCAAATACAATTCATTAAAAACATAATACATTCGGACTCTTTTTATAATTACTGTTTTTTTTTAAATCACTTTCTTAATGTTTTACTCCATAATATAGTATACCTGAATAAAAGACGGCAAAGCTGTTGTAGTTTGAACACGGGAATATCTTTCATCGACCAGCAACACGCACGCATAGTCATTGGCGTGTCTCACCGCACGACCTGGATTTAAAAAAAAAACAGTTGTCTTAAGGAGATCTTAAGATCAGGTGTGAAGAAGAAAGATATAGTGCGCAGACCCCACATTGTAACAGGGAGATGATGATTTCAAAATTAGTATAATCTCGCAAAGAATATCCCAAGTGTATATTATGACAGAATTTTCATTTATTTATTTATTATGCTGTTATCTATCTTTGCTTAAATGAAGCAAAAATTAAATGTAATTATGTTACTATAATATGCAATAGTTTAAATATATGTTTGTTAGCAGATAACATCAAAAGGGCTGAATGGAAATAGCTGAAATTTGGCACAGCCATACAATTATATCTGGGATAATGCCTAGGCTACTCGAATTTTTTTTTCTTAGAATAAATCTTAGTTTTAACCAATAGATTGTAAACCGGTAAAGTGAATAATACGTTATTTATACCAATACACTGGTTCACGGCCTTCATGCACAGGTTCTCACAGTACTGACTCCCCGCAGTGTGCCCCAGTGTTCTGTTCAAGTGGTTCACTTTCTCCTGCAGCTCGGCTGACTTCACGTTGGGGTAGGGCAGGCCGATTACTATCACACAACGTCCCAAGTCATCGCTGAAAAATATTGTTTAAAGATTTTTAAATATTTCAGTGTTCAAATTGATGATACAACATGCCTGTTTTGAATTAATATTTTGCAAGCATAGAAAGATAAAAAAATTTAGTTATGTTTTAGAATATAATGTATACATATGGAGTTTCTGTTGGTAGGAGATTGCATATAGCTGAGATGCGTATGCTAAGATGTATGTGTGGTTTGACGAGAAATTATAAAATAAGTACATTATCAGAAGTTTCAAGTAGCGACACTAATAGAAAAATTGATAAGCAAAAGTTACCGTGGTATGGACATATGCGAAGAGATAATGAGCACTTAAACAATAAGGTGATGAGATTTAATGTGAATGGCTATAAAGATAGAGGAAGACCGAAGAAGGTGTGGATGGATTGCATGAAAGATGATATGCGTGTGTAAGTTCAGATATAAGGTGACAGAGATGTATGGAAGAGTACGTAGTGTGCCGACCCTGCGTAGGGAAAAGGGCAGGTTGATGATGATGATTTACAATAATATATAAAGTAATATATTACCTAAAGTTAAGGCCTTCGCTTAGTTTACCTCCGACCACACTGAGCAGCAGGGCGCCGTTGCGGTCGCCTTCTTTCTTTCTCACAGCCGCAGAAAACTTTTGTAATACCTACAATTTATATAATTATAAATTAAATAGTTTAAATAACTAATAATAATTGCTTGTCAATTTGTAATTAAAATAATTAACCAGTTATTCTCTTTGTTATAAAAAAATAATTACTATCCCTTGCATACTATACACAACTTACTTGTTCAACTTCATTGGATGATTTCGGTTCTCTGAATATAATTTTCTTCTTACTAATGCTGTCAATGAACTTGTTATTCAACAGATGTTGGTACACCGCTAGCTCGTACGCGTACGACGGTAAGAAACAAACGACGCCGCCGGGCACTATACTGCTTACGTTACGGAGTATCCTGCCCACTTCGTTCAACTGGAATATTTATTAAAAAAAAAAAAAAAAAACATTAAGCCGTTCGCGAACTACGACGTTATAACCGGATAATTAATTAATATGTCGCAATCGACGCAACACACCAACATTGCAACACCAGCGCCACTTGCGGCAATAAAGAGTACTATAGAACGCTAGCGCCATCTGTCGGCATTTGCCGTCCACAGCTCGTATTACTTCAGCTGTGGATATCGTGGAAACCATCCACGTTATAAATTATTCATGAACTCTGCCGCAAAATAAAATTCACCTCCCGCGTTATAAATAATAACTTTTTTTTTTAATTAAACGTCTACTGCAGCGTCAGCTTGTATCTAATTAAACTTACCAAGTCATTAGACATTCTGTTTTCATAGGTGAAGTTCAAGTTGATATTAGAAGGGCCTTTTGATAAACAGATACCTAGGACATTGTCAGGAGGCACCACATGTCCGCACTTCACTGTGTTCACCCTGTCCAGTTCCATCGCGTTGTTTGTGAGTAAGCCTTGAAACTCACTGATCGGTTCCATTGTACCGCCAGCTAATATAACCTGAGAAAAGTTAAAAAAAAAATGATTTTAAAAAGCCAACAAGGAACAATGTATGCAAACTATAGAAGAATGGGATGTTCTGACAGAAGTAATTATTTACTTACAAAAACTGTTCCAACATCATGACTTACATATGTGTTTTAAAAAAATAAGTTAAAAGAAAAACAATTATTTATTTATTATAATTGTCAATACTTACAGATCTACATTGTGAGACAACATCAGCAAAATGTTCTGCTGTATTCAGAAGTAAGTACTTCAACTGCGATGTACTGTCCTCCCCTCTTTGTATGAGCACTCTGCCGTTCTCGCTGCGGTCACACAACATGTCTAAGAAGTCCAGCACCGCGTATAAACTACTGCCTGCAGATGTTTCATTTGGCAACTGAAATGTTTTATGGTAAAGAGAATTAAATTTTATTATAAAAAAATAACAATTTTAAAGTCATAAATATGTGGAATGGTATAAAGGTGGAGGAAGGCAGGTGTGTATGGATTGAATGGTTGGGCGATATAAATGTATAGATATATAGTAATATTAGTTTTATTTTAGAGAGATGAAACAAACCTGAGATGGTTTCACTTCGCTTATTTCCTCCGCAACTTTATTATCAGTTTTTTTAATGTTACTTATGAATTTTTGAAAAGAACTTTTCTCATTAACGATTTTCTTTTTATTTTCCTCTTCCAACGCATCTTGAGTATATCTCATTGAAAATCCGTGTAACTTCGGCGCGAGGCGAGTGCCCCTACAGAACTCCACCAGTGGACGTACATTCATATGATCTATTTCAGATTGTATAACGAAATCTTCAAGTGTGCTGATTTTCGTTTGATTTTGTTCCTTTTCAGATGTTTTAGGTTTTAATATACCTGAAAAAAATCAGTAAATAATTATAAACTTTGAATAACCTTTAATTCACATTGTCGGAATATCTGTTGAAAAAATATATTGTAAACTATTTCTTTAAGATTAATATGAAGAACGAATATATTAGGTTGAATTTTATAAATAGAATAGATACTGGTTCATGAAAAAAAGAGCTCCGGAGGCATTTTGTACAAATTTGTCGAGTTTTTTTTGTATTTCAAACACATTTACAATACAAAATTAGATTTTGAATTAACTCTCAAATAAACACCAAACTTGTATTAAAACTTCGCCTATTTATTATTTATGGATATGTTTTTGTGCATTCAGTACAGGCAGTGAATATTCATAGTTAACATCGGTCTGACTGATTTTTTTTTTATAAGTTAGTGTCTTCATCATCATCATCATCATATCAGCCACATGTCGCTCACTGCTGAGCGTACGCCTCCCCCAAAGATCGCCATGACGATTGGTCCACGGCCGCCCTCATCCAGGATGCTCCCGCAAACTTGACCAGATCATCGGTCCATCTTGCGGGAGGCCTACCCACGCTGCGTCAACCTGTCCGTGGCCGCCAGGACTCTGTACCTTAAGCTAGTGTCTTACCTTACCTAAAAGTTTCCCAACAACAAAACTGATTTGATTCAATAACAAAAGATTCTTGCTGTTCAACCTCGCTCTGTACTTGTTTATATAAAAATTAAGGTAAGTTTTCACTGATGATAGTTGTTTGTACGTTACAGGCGCAGAGTGTGCGTTTTCCAGGGCCGCACTTAAACCATGCGCTTCATCTAGTATCAGTATATTATCCTTTAGCTTAACAGAGAAACCAGATCGAGCACCTGAACTAACTATACTTGCATGGCTTAGTAGAACTACCTGCAGATCAACAATTATTATAAACATTTAGTAACTCTCGTTCTCAGAGTTTGGTCACTGTTGGAACTTTGCAATGATATCTCATACTAAACCTGACTCCATGGTGAAAGTTATATGTGATAGTTAATTATCATTTCTATTTTTTTTTATAAGATTAAACTAGCACTTAACCACAATACTGATGGTGATGTGGTCGAAAGAGAAAAAAAATAAATAAAAATACTTATTTGGCAATAGAAAATTCCTATGTTACCAAATAGACACTTTTCTGGTTGATAAACTAGGCTCGAGAAGTAATGGCATGGGTTGGTAAATAAAATTCTCAAAATGTTAATGTCAAAACTTAAATAATCAATGTCAAATAACCAAAAATGTTGGACATACCTGTGCATCATCTAACGCCATTCTTGATGCATAGTATGGACATGCCTTCAGCTCTTTGCCACATTTCACTAAATCCTCTATATCCATTATATCAACTAGCAATCTTTCCTTTAACTTTGTTATATTATTCTGATTGTAATAAGGACAGCCTGAACATGTTTTTGTTTTTGTTCTCTTAAGGACTTTACCTTCATCACCTACAGATGTTGATTTTGTTTTAGATTTTTGCATATCTAGACATCTGGAAATATTTGTTTAGTGATATTTAATAATAGAAATTATCTTAGTCGCACACTATCATGCTCATATGTAAACTTAGAAAATTTGAGCACTATTGTAGGCCCTCGTAAATTTCTTATAGATAAAACTTCAGCAATATTATATAGGAATATCATACCTTTCATTTATTAAATTAACGTTTTTCAGCCTTGTAACATCAGAATTGATACAATAATGCTGACGGGAAGCTAATGTAACAACTCGGGCAGACTCTTTGAATACAGTACGTTGAATTTCACCGATGAACTGAGACAGCTGACTGTGTGTTCTACTACTTATAAAAATCTGTACAAAAATTACGGATAATTTAATGTTCAGTGGCCAATTGTAACTAAATTTTAGTAATAGTAATTAAATAGTCTTGAGAAAAAAGTTAATTAATAAAATACATACTTTAAGAGCTAAATTTTCACTTTCGTCATTTAAGTTATCATCAACATCTTCATCATCTGATGCATCTTTGTCATAATTATCCATAATTAAATCTTCATCATTCTCAGAATTTTCTGGAACATCCTCCTCATTTCCAAGCTCTTTGTCTAATTTGCTATTATTTAAAAAATAATTTCCGTGTATTTTATTGTTGTTAGATTTTTGTTTAGCAACTCTATTCTTCATTTCACTGAATAAATCATTCTGTTTCGTGATTTTATCAAGTTTGTACTGTAATTCAGTTAACATTTGGTTCTTCTTAATTTTATCATATTCTGCTTGTAACCAATCCTCAGAATCTGTAGTAAGCAGATAATTTTAAAATATTTTATTTTGCCAGTGAGTTTATAAGAAACATTTGTTAAATTATACTTATTTTGCATACCTGTTAGATTTTTTAAATCTAATTTAATTTTAATAATATCATTCTCAATATCCTGTATTGTCTTTTGTCTATTATCGCTGTACCATTGAAGAGCGCCGCAACATATACTTAAAGATTTGCCCTGAGTGTTCAAGATTAGTCTTATCACAAAATGTTTAGTGGGGTCATTAAAAATATTATATAGTAATTACTAACCGTTCCTGTAGGACTTTCAAAAATACCCAGTTTACTATTTTCGATCGTAAAATATAACTCTTTCATAAACTTTTCCTGAATATCATAAGCTTGAAATGGAAATGGAAATACAGGATCCATATTGATACGATCGTGAAATTGACGTGTATTAGTTTCACTGTGTTTTTAAAATGATTTTATTATTGCTCCAAACATTAATTATTTCGAGTTAGAAGTTAGAAGAACTATAAAAAGGTAAATAAACAAGACTAATGTACCTGACATTTGTACTTCATTTTTCGCGCGCTGCTCACTGTCATTGGGAGTAGCCACCAGCCACAGATACTTTGTCAAAGATTTAACAAACATAAATTGAAATGGTATACTTTCGATTGATTTTCAATTTGGAATACCTTTGATTTCGTAAGTTGCAATAAGAAACGAACTAAGTTTTTTAGTAACATAGCCGAGATTTAAGATAATTTTTTATTCTAGGAATTTTAACAGTTTAGTACTAAATAACATATTCTTTGGGATTGCATTGATACTTTGGCACAACTACTTACAAAAGTCAATGTCAATTTGTTTTGTCATGTTCAATTTCTGATTTCTGTGAAAGTTGAAAATTTATTTAAATTTTGCATCTATATTACAGTTCTGTAATTAGAAATATTATATTCCATTACTAAATAAAAGAAATATTTCACGCTACATTTTTACAACACATAGTACTAAAATGTCACATAAGTATGCAATTAAATGAAATACAAAAATCGATTTTTATAAACAATAATAGTTTTCACAGGAGTAATGATTTTTGCAGCATTAAAATTTTACCCGGTGCTACTGTTTGTGAGGACTGCACATTAGAAGGAGATATAACCATAGGTGGAGGAACGGTGATTCACCCCAGAGTGACCATTATAGCTGAAGGAGGACCTATAATTATAGCAGAATATTGTATCATTGAAGAATATTCTACAATTATTCACAAGTAAAATAACTTTTTTAAAAACTATATCTAATGTGTTATAATTCACTTAGTAGCCTTATTTCAATCACAGAACTCTATTTACAGGAAAAATGAGCAGCCAGAAAATCCTCCAAAGCCTCTATTCATAGGTGCACATAATGTGTTTGAAGTAGGATGCAGACTTGAGTCCTTTTGTGGTCACATTGGGGAAAGCAATGTGTTTGAATGCAAATCTTTTGTTGGTGTGGATGTCAAAATTGGTGGTGGATGTGTCATTGGTATGTTATACATGTAAATGAAGTTAAATAAAAAATGTAATATAATGTGATTAGTGAAAATATCTGTATAATATCTGATTTTAAATATTATAATTGTTTTGTTTATGAAATAACTTGTAACTCATATAAAAATGATGTATTGATGATAATGCTTTTTATAGGTGCAGCATGCAATTTGAATGCACCACAAACATTACCAGACAACACTGTTATCTGGGGATCAGAGCACAACAACAGGGAAGCATTAGAGAAACAACCATCTCAGTTACTCCAACTGGACTTCTTAGGCAAAGTGATGCCAAACTATCACAGACTACGGAAATCAAATGTGCATAAAAGACAAACATCAAGGCCGTCCCAAGAACCAGCGAAATCATAATTATGTGTGTTAACTAATATGTAAAATTGTACTTGAGTTTTTTTTATTTATTACTGTATTCCACAAAATGTTATAGAGACCCTAACTTTTGGTTTATATTGAAATCATTAAATGATACTGAGAAATTATTAAGCTAAAAGACAGAGTTTGTTATTGTGAGAACAATATGCCTTATAGCATACAGAATAAAACGAAGGTTAACTGTGTTTGCTCCGTTTTAAAAATGTTTTTATATCTCAGTAACGACAATTTATAGACAACAGCAAAAATTTTGAATCAATTCCGAAATATTTTATTGACAGCACTGAAACGACCTGTAGATAATTATTCTGCTTGTTCAGTCATTTGTTAGTTTACGACTAATGCGTCACTTGAAAAGACTTAAACCATTTTTACTTCTATGCCGAGATATCGTGATTTGAATATATTATGTATGCATTGGTATAAAGAAAAATAAGGGTTTAAAAAATTAAATAAAAACAAAAACTGGCAACACCTTTAGAGAACCATTCATGAAATCCTTTACTTTTAGTTAATATTAGGTAGATAAATCGTTAGATAAATTTATACTTTGAATTTCCACTACTGTTTTGTTCTGGTTCAATTAAGTTTAGTCTTATACTGAAGTAGTGCCTGTGACCCCAATAGATGTAGCTGTGTCGCTATTTAGAAATGACAGTTTTGCTTCGTAGTTATAGGCGCCTTTTAATGTTACTGACAGTTGATTCTATTTAAAATATTAGTTATTGCTACTAACCGCTACAGATAGCGCTAAAATGGCGAAAACGAAATAGGCACAAAAACTACAAGACGATAGCATTTATTAGTTTCATTCCACAGTGTGTAGTAAATTTTATAATCTGTGCCAAGTTTTCGGCGGTCTGTGGTTATGCGTGTGGTCTACTAACTGACAGACAACAAAATAAAAAATATTACGATGTTGCCTCGGACAGACATTCATCGATTTCTTTAATTTGGATTTATTTCTTTTTACTTCGCGTTCAATCTTCCTATATTTGATAAGTTGCGTTTTATGCTAATGTACAGTTTTTGTTGCAGTTTATTGTTAATTCGACTAAATTCTGTAAAGTAGGACTTTCTTGAAAATCAACTTGTCTAAGTTTTAGAGCATTTCATGGCTGTGAACACATAAATCATTAGCGTACATTAAAACTAAACAAATTTATATCCGTAGTTTACAGTTACGACTTCGTAAAACGAGGAAAGTGTATCTTGATGCACCGTATCGGCGCGATGTTGTCATTTAGTTGATTCAACAGGAATCCTGTTATGTGTGTACTTTTGTGGTATTTAATTAGTGCGTGAGCATGTTGGAAGATGTTCCTGTCCACGGGAGCGGGAGCGATCTTAGGAGCCCCAAGACCGCGACGCATCAACGGAACCTCAGTCTGGATTTCAGGTATGTAACTTTCTACATTGTTTGTGTGTAAATCATTGGTTTTATTTATCGTATATCCAATATCAAATGAATTTAATTTACATTAGAAAACTATGTAAAAAGGAATTAACATATCAATTATGTTATACAACTTACACGTAAACAACCTTGAAACTCGTACACAAACACAGTCTATCATACATTTCTTTATACAGGATTTAGATTAAGGTTTTAATGCGCAGATAAAATTTTTTGACCAGCATTAACATTTTTATGATTTAAAACTCTGTGGTAATTTTGGCAAACAATTTATTTTGGTTTTTGTCTCAAAACACCAAATCAACTTTCTATTTACTGAGACTCATTCTTCATATTAAAAAAAGTAATTGAGCTCAAAGTTCATACTAGGTATATGCTTCCAATACTACCACATTTGTCAATCATAACAATTTCTTGTAATGGAATTTTCATTGCTAAAAACTTCAATCAGTGGTCCTGTGCATATGCATTAGTAAATTTTTATAGCTTAAAATTTATGATTTCTTGTAACATACCTTCTGTTTTTGTTACCTCGAAATTAACTTTGTATATTACAATGTGAATTATAGATTAAAAAACTACAAGTATTTAGAACTTGTGTAAAGTTAACTAGTGATCTATTAACACTATCACTTTTCTTAATACAATAAGGTTTTGTTACTTATTTATTGATTCCAGTTATTATAATAAAATTAAGAAAAATATTGTCTTAGAGCATCATAATTGAAGACTTTTCTGTTTAAACATAATGTCAAGTGTGTAGAAAAACAGTTTAAAAAAAACTATAAAGTTGAGTCATGAGCAGTGTTAGCGGTGCCAAATAGTTATAACCTAGAGTCCTTTAGGATTAAAGTGTAATTGTTCCTCAAGATCGCCAATCTATCGACAGTTCGTTTGATGTTCTGGATGGTCGTAGCGAGGTTGTTTTCACTGTTTGTTGATCATTAATTATAAAGAATATTGACAAAGTATTTTGCTTTGTTTATGTTCATTTAATATATTATACCACATTTTCTCTAATCATGTGGTCTTGTATTTTGTTATTTGATAAAACCAGGCTGTTTACAGAAGCTAATTGTTTTTGTTATTATGCATTAGTCAGGTCATTTCGTAACAATTATCATTATAATAGATAAATTTGATAAATCAATATATTTATTTACTTATTGCAGTGACTGTTTATCTAAAAACCTTCACTTATTTTATTTTAAATATAAATTTTGAAGTTGTTTGTTCGGATACCACTCATCACACCGTAATGTTAAAAAGAATGTGTATTTTATTTTTATGGCGTTGTTCTATATTATTAATTTTGCACTTAACACCCTACACTAGGTTAATGATACAAAATTATAGTAACCACTTTTCAATATGCAACCAATGCTTGGTTTATATTTTTCCGGTTGTAATCAAGTGTTAATTTGAGTTTTTGAACTGGAGTAATGCAAACTAAGCATAAATGATTGTAAACGTTTTGTACACTTTAGTACCTGATTTTTTTTTATAAAAAAAACATTTTAAAGAAGCCAATGGAGTAAAATAATGAGGAATTGGTTTATATTGTATATATATAGCTACAATAAACTAATGAATTTTAATTTAACTATTAATTATCAAAGTATTGAATGTGATCAAAGGCGTAGTCGTAACTTCGTGTTAATTCGCATCGCATTCCGTACAATCTGGGCCATGACGGCGTGTCGAAGGTTCAAGTAAACACGAGCTGTTGGTATCTGGGACACTCTTCGCCCGCTCAGGTGAACGTAGAAGTAGGCGAAAGTAAAAGTGGACGCCGGAAAGACTTGGGACACGGTCTTCTGACGCGTGGCTGCTTTTCCTAACCGTACTAGGTTTACTTGGTTCTTATCATGATCAACCAAGATGTGATATACAATGTTTATACGTGGTAAATGAAGTTCCGAACTGTTTTAGGTCATTATTGTTGTTAGATCGCGAATATATTGTGCACTTTCTTTGCGTATACGCAGCGGATGTTTTTGCTTTCTGTACTAGTATTACAAGAGTACTCAGTTTCTTTATTGCGGCACTTTCATATAGCAGATAGAAACTATGCAAGCTAATTATCCTAATTAACGGACGCGTCGGCCGGACGACTAATGTATTTCATAGGTTTTCTTTGCTGACACTGAATTAAATTGTAATTACAATCACTTGTAAATTACGTTTGTTTATAATCAGTTGTTTAAATTATTCTTAAGTACTTTCTTTAACGAATAATAATTTGGCTTAATTTATCTATCTCCCCCTCCGTGTAAATGGAGTTCACTACCTACGTAATTAAACTATATTTAGGAATAAAAACTGAAATTGAATAAAACATAACAAAACGGGTTCCGTAAAATGTATATTTAATTTAAATGCATGTAAATTTAATGTGAAATTGACGCTGTCGACATATCTTTATCCTCATGTTAAACAGGAAAATAAATCTTCGCTTCAACTTAAACATAAGTAACGAATATAGTATATTAGTAGGTATATGGCTTTTGGCATCTCTTGACGACGTAACTTGAGTAATCTTATGACCGAAAGAGCTCAATAAACTGGCTAATATCCGATTCGTAATACTATTAGTATTTTAATGTTTCCTTATGGTCAGTCTAATTGCTTAATCAAGTTAACATTCATACACGGGAAGCTGTGTAGCCAGCAGCTCGCAGCCCTTGCGTCTGACTCATTTATGGTACTCACCAACTACAAATCTAGGACTTTATTAACAATTACTTTGTATTCCCGTAACACTCGAACACGAAATAATTCAACTAATTTTATTAATTTCGATTTGGAATAATTTATGTATGCACTCGCTAATGAACCTTGAATTTAATTCTGTTAATTAAAAGAAGAATTGATTGTAGCAAATTTTATAATGTCAAAATCTTACTTGGATACCTAACAAACGAAGCGAACTCGATTGCGGGTTTGTGAAATGACAAAAGTAAAACATGTATATACATAAGAAATACAATTTCTTACATTAATACAACATACTCTAATAATTTGTAGTATAGTACATTTGCGGGGTTTCCCACATATACTACATAAACGGGAGTTTCCAAGCTATGTCTTACTGCGCAGTATTTTTCATTATATTACGACTATATCATTATTGTCTGTTTGAACAAAAAAATTGGCTTTTGTCGTAGAAGCTGGCCATCATTACTAATGGTTTCCTTGGTTGCTTTTATTCATTTTAATTACTAACGACGGCATCAATTTATAATCTGCGCGCTTCGTAATTAGGATAACCGGTTTTTGTGAGCTTGTTTTGTTTCAGCGTTTGTATTATCATTGAGCGACTGTCGACCTTACAAGAGCATTTTTTTTTTCTTTGCTGATGTAATGTTTATTTATTCTTAGATTGATTTTTCACTAAGCGGCAACATCGTATTAACGCTGTGTATGCAGTGACGTTGTTTATATGATAGTCGGTTAGAGCTGGCTGCTAAGTGGAAGTAACCGCTAAATAGATATAAAAAAAAATAATGCATCTATTTGCTTAAGATTAATTCGGTCCAAGGGCTTGGGGTAAATATAGGTTTGAAGAACTAGTTTTGTATTTAAAACATGTTTATATGTATAAAGATTGCATGTCCAAACCAAACGTTATTTTTTTATTGACTGTTATGACGGTGTCTTGCGTGCTGAATCTTCGTTTGTTTTTTTTTTTTACAGTAATTTAATTTCCATTATATTCTTATTTAGTGACAAGATTAAGCAGCGTCTTCTTCTAAAGTATAATTGTGTCATCAAGTGAATGATACTGTAGGTGTTGCCATTACTAAAACAAGGATAAGACAAAAGATTCCAAATGTGACGTCACTTAGATCACATTTTGATGATAGTTTGTGTGTTTACAATCGTGTTAGCGAAACCGATATGAAGCCTCATTCTTGATTAAAGTTTGACGTAACGTAAGCGAGCAATTGAGAGACGGTGGCTTGGAATCGATTGGATATAAAACAATTGACTTTAATAGATTGTGTACGACCTTGTGTTTGGTATGTTACGCAGTGCGGCCAAGGCGATTGCTCTTCCGTTAACCAGCTAGACGACGTAATAGCATTACAAGACTCGAACTTCATAACGGCTCGTGGTTACATGCAAGTGCATACCTTAGATGTTGCCAGAGAGGCCTATGTAGGTGGAAGTAAGCTCGCTCAAATCAACTCCTAAATACGCATGATACCCAGATCACGTCGTTACCCTATTATTGAGCTCTGATTGAAATTTCACGCCTCAATAATGTGTAAATATAACATGGATTAAAATATGGTCATCGAAACGTAAGGAAGAAGCATGTGTGTTGAGGCTGTTAGTCTTTGTTCCTGAAATTTTGATACAGGCAGTGTGTTTTATAAATGATTTTTTAACATATAAATCATTGTTGCGAGATATTAACGCAGTTACCTAGATTTGAAGACCGTAAAATTCCCAAATGGAAAATCAGTTATATGTTACGAACTAAGTGATTTTTTTTAAGTGGTATCGTAAAGGAAACTAAACTAATTGAAGAATGAACCTCTAATATTATTATATTATCAGTACACTCAATTTTTTTTTTAGTAAATAAACTCAAAAAAAGAAAAATGAAAAAATCGTCTATACTGAATGTATAATTCAAACAAAAACATCAATGACGACATTCACCGCCCGAAAAAAAGAACCATCTTGAGACATAAATAGTCTATTATGACTGTATTATTGAATATGAACTCTAAGAACAGGTGCACTAGGTTTGTTTTAAAGTTTACATGGTTTGACCTCCACGGTTGTAGACAACATTGAAAGTCTGATTCGCAAACATTGCTCTGAACATGTTGACATCATAACACTGTATATAGTTAGAACTCACATATATGCATATTTTTATTTTCATCAATTGGCGTATTATCAGAAAATAAATTAAAATAAATTCAATTATATTTTTGTATTATTTATCTCTTTTATATGCTCACACTCTCCGCCGAGATCCCAGTCACATTCTTAGGGAGGCTCTGGAGGGAATCCCGCTAGGAACTAGAAAGCGTGGCCGTTTTAATCAAACATGGCGGCGGTCAGTAGCGGCCGACATGAGGACGATCGGGCTAACTTGGCCCAAGGTCAAGCGCAGAGCCCAAGACAGAGTGAACTGGCGGCGTACTGTGGACGCCCTCTGCCCCACTACGGGGATATAGGAACTTAAGTCAAGTCAAATCTCTTTAAAATGATATTAAAAAAATCTATCTTTAGTCCATTTCCAACTGTTTTTAATTTCGACATTATGTCCGAACATGTCAACGGAGGAACGTCAAATTCTATTGAAGTGGTCAATTTTAATACTTCTCATTTTTTTAGTCTTTTTCTGAAAATCTAGAGGTAAATTAAAGTGATTCTATGAAAAAAGGGTACCTATTGATGGGCGTTAAAAGTGTTTAACTAGAAATATTTTATAATAGCCGAGTTATGCATAAATTATAGTTTGTTCGAGAGATAGGATATACAATGCGGTGTAGGCGATGTTTACTCTATGACGTCATAGAACTAGCGACTTACATATCCTTTGTAAACTTGCACGAGTCCTTGTTAAGTCGTGTTGCTTGCATTATTTTATTTTTACAATTCAAGGAAAGCACGTGGTCATACAACACAATATTATTATAGGAAAACGCAAACAGGCTCTCACGTGTCTAATATGACTTAATAGATTCACAGTAATGGTTAATATTTATAAATAATTTATATATTTTAATAAAATATTAATTCTACCTTTACCCGTGAGATTATTGAATAACATTTTAATTTTCCATCCATAACTAGCGTCAGTATGTATGAATTTGCACCTTAAAAACATTACCTGACTGTCATAGGTTATATTCTCGGAATATTATTAATTCCCGATCTGACCTCTAAACTGACGGAAGCGTAAAATCATATAAAAACTACGAGACGAGTATAAATGACAATGACCGATATGTTAAGCAGCTGTCAAAACATTTTTACTTGGAAATAGTACAAGAGAAGTATTAAAAGAAACTACAAGGACGTGCATTAACGTAGGAAAATTGTGAACAATTATGACAAAAAATCAAAACTTTAAGGAACTAAGATGCGTCCAATTAGATGAATTAAAACAATCCTGCCTCTCTAGAGAAAATAAATTACAGGCTTTGAGCCTGCGGATAAAATTCAATTAGCGTAATAAATACGTAACAATCATATCTCGGAAGTTCCATACATTTTTGACTATTCGATTAACAATATCACTAGTAGAATGATACTTTGTCTAGGAGGGTGGTACACGTTAACGTCACTCGAAAATGATTAAGGGACAGTGACCCTCACGTCTCTATTTCAATTCTAAAAATATTTTTGTGTAAAAATGTCATCATTTTAAGATTTAAAAGACAATGAATTTATGCCATTGAATGTTCAACTCAATTGAATGAATGAGTGAACAATTAGCTGGCTGATTCCATCGAACCTTTGCCTCGTCAATCAGCTGTGGTATGCGTGGCACGGTTGCCCTCCAACGCTTGTTGCTCAGCCAAGACCGAAGCTAAATCCACTCCTCTCGTATGAACAGACCGATTGAACGATAAACAACTTTGTAACTATACAGATAAGGTACTCTTTATTATGGTGTTTTTTTTATTTTGCATGTTATCTAGCCGCGTTCCTGATTAATTATTATCAAACGTTCATTTTTTTTATCTGTATCCTTGACTCCATTACATTCACCGACATAGCTCAATTTAGCTTCGCATAAATATTTTCTTTGACATTCATCTGAGGAAGTGTTAAAAATACAAATGAGAACCTTAATTGTACTGTCGATTTTATGCCAAGGTTGTAACGCCTACAATCACTACCAACTCCTGTTTCTTATCACGTTTATCTTGTTTATAGCTTATCTATTTATTAACAACCAGTTTTTTTTTAAGTAAACTGATAAATGAAACAATTTAAATGAGTAGAAGGACCCTTTAAAAACCGACCAAGATTACGTAAAAGATGATTAGCAAATACTGTGCTGTACTGTCATTAAAATAATGTTGCTTCCTAACGAGTAAACCACAGACTGTTCAATACATAAAGATATCATTATTGGTTCGCACAGCACAACAATGTGTGTATTTAGACGTTTTCCGTTGTATTGCTTGATAAATCTGTCGCGAGTCGAGTGCGGGCGCACCGAGCGGGTCGGTCACGTGATCGGTTGGTGCTCTCGCTGCGACAGTCAGATGTTTCTGTGTAAACGCGATTATCCTCCTCTATATGTTTACTACAGAAATATATTTTTGTACACGATAATAGATACGTTAAGTGGTCGCCGTTCAATCATATTTACATTATAATCTATTTATTGGCATACAAGTTATATTTTAATTTTACACAACTTGCAAAACAAAATTTGTGAATAACAAAAATGAACCATGTTTGTTTGTACTTCCATAATGTAGTAGTCAGTTTAAAATTATTTTATAAGTAAAGTGCTTAGTGACCGGAATGAATCCTTTGACTAAGTAATTATTGTTTCTAATAATTTTTGCAAAGGGTTGAAAGATTTATTTCCCGTTGTTGCCTTCAGAATTGGGATGTATTAGAAACACGAGACATTTTTTTTTCGATACGCGTTGACTCACCTAACAGACGAAAATATACTTGTATATAAATAACTAAAAGAGTAGTCTAGACTGTAGATGTATAATTTATGATATTGTCAAAGGTTTTAGACTCCAGTAGACGACAAGGGATGTTACCCCTGGTTCTGGATATCGTGTACCGTTGGTTTGACGAGCAGTGTAGTAATTTCCCCTTCTAAACTGCATTAGTTTTAATATTTACCAAGTTAAATGGTTTGGAATGTATCCTTTGTTTGCAGATTCATTCAGTAAAATGTTTTTTTACTTTGATAAAGTTTTGCTATATGTTATATAGGCGTAATTGAACTAATAGATACTCAAATCTTTTTTTCTGTGCATGTTAAGTTTCTTGTTATTTTGTCATTGAAATGTCAACATACTGTGTTAGACCGTTACTCTTTAACAAGGTTTAGTCTAAGCGCCCCCTGCCGGCCACCTCAAGCTCAGATAAACTGTAAGTACATCCTAAAGGCAAACAGTGGCATGGCAATCCTGTCATAAATGTTACAAATCTTGTTATAATAATTGTTGTTTTTATTATATTTCTTGAACGATGATTAAGGGGTACAAAGTCTAATTATATATTCGTTATATCAGTTGTTTCGCTTGTATGCTGATTCATTGTTAAGAGAACATGACACTATTTTCGTTGGAGCCGACTCGCACCGTATTATTGGAATGACACAAAAACGTCTCCGTATGACGCATTTGTTGATATTACAAGAGTACGCCGGACGTTGTGCCCTATGTCTACGTATATGTAATAACATGGATACTTCTTGTATTTTGTTATCTCACTGACATGATTAATAATTATCTCTTTAAGTGATAGAATATGCCAATTCAATTGTTTCACACGCTGAGATGAATAAACGATAGATTTACTAGTCGGTACTGGGCTCTAGAATTTTATATTTAAAAGGAAGAATATTTAAATCAGTGAGCGACGGGCCGCGAACGCGCGATAGTACCGTTCCCACTCACCCTGAAGATGAGCCCCCGATGGGC
>JAODUI010000031.1:6657296-6667565 GCA_027563995.1 Papilio gigon
GCCCCCGATGGGCTCGAAACTAGTCGGTACTGACACCGAGTTGCACGTGAGTTAAGCCGTTTTATAAGTTATATAGGAAGGCTCATTTCTATATTATAACCATTACGTTAGTAAAGTTTAAACTATTGTATGTAGGGTGCGACAAATTTTAATCATTAATTATCGTCTCAAGTTGTCGTGAAGCAACGGTTCAAATTAATGATGTCATGAGGCGCATTACGACTTTTATTATACTTGAATGGGACGTCGCGACATGACGGTCGGTGACTTCCCACGGACTATCTGGGCCGCATTCGCCCACAAGTATAAAGGCGGTTACGAGGCGCGCGCTTTTGTTTTTTTTTTCTCCATTTCAGTGTCTAAAAGTGCACTCGAGTTCCTCTCGCGTGAAGCCGTAAAATGAGGCGGGGCAAAACTAAAACTCAACCTACATGGCTTGGATGAGGTTTATACTTTTAGGGTTTGTTTTAAATTTGCATGGAATATATGAAACATTGTTAAGATACAAGAAATCTGTAGACTATAATCTTTAAATATGATTTTTAGGTTTTTATTGGTTCAATATGAATAAACGTTTCACATAGACAATGTCGAGCATTGGTGATTGTGTGTCGTTTATTTCTCTCTATTTCTTTACTTCAAAGTTATTTTTTATTGTCTCATTCAAAGGAAGTATTTCGAAATCATCGCAATGTCTTGTAACAATCTTATATATGATTAGTTATCATGTTCGCGTGACGTCATTCTGTAGGTAGTTTATCTTATCAGAATTGTGAATATCGTCAGTTGTGATGGCGGTTGAGTTGTCAACTCCTACGTACTATTATTAGAGATCTAAAGACAGACTCAAAAGAACTGTCAGCATAAAATGATGAAATTTTATCAGTTAAAAATTAAACATTTGTAATGTTTATAGTGGGTGATTCAGAATAGCTATCACCCATATCGTCTTTGAGCGTCGGTGGCGCAGTTGTTAACCGGACTGGACCGTACTCGATGTTGTCCAGGTTCGATCCCCGCCATGTACCAATATGTTTTTCCAAATTCAAAGATATGTGTGCAGTCAACGAACACGCACTGGTTGACTATGGCCTAGTCACCCCTAAAAATAGAGTAGGCTCTGAGCCCTTCGGTGGGGACGTATAATGAGTTGATGATGATGATGATTGATATCGTCTTTGTCAACTTTTCCTTCACAACGCATGTTAGAAACAAACTTAACATTGTGTAAGCAGCAATTTAATATTGAGTGCATTTGAGATGAGTTTGCTCTGTGACGTTTCACATAAAGAAAGCAATGTTAGAATTTTCTCGGAGAAATTAAGTGTTTTGCCTTTTGTTGTCTTCTGTTGGGAAATGTATAACAATGCCGTGTGAAAGGAAACATCGTGAAATGTCGACGTCAACTATCGATATGTTTTTAGCTTTGATCTTATGCACACGGAAATCTTTCCTTTCTGAGCAATATTATTTAATTGGCGGCCGTATCTATTGCTTAGTTTAAAACAAGAGAGCGCAGTAGAGTACAGAACTGGTTGTAATAAAATGAAGTGCAAGTTTCCGTATTCCGTTCTTTTGTCTCATTGAATAGCTCGACTCAATAACTCCAATTTAGCGTCGTCATCGGTTGCTCACGGTCTCCAAAGGAAATAACGATATTATGGAATTACGGCAAAAAATGAGTCTCGGTTCTTGTCTTTTCAGTTATATTTTGTTTGATATATGATAACATTAAATTCATAACGATGTATGAAAACGACCTAGTTACTTGTCGAAAGTTGTTTGAACCAAGTAATGGGTTTCATTCACCCCTCACATTCCGCTGATCTCAATATAAAACAAACCATGTCGATGGCACCACTAAGTACTACAACATTTGGGCCGTCATATTGATTTATTTATCATTGTTCCGATGCCAAGAACTGTTTGGCTGAAGTGCTCTATATTGGCAAAACGACGGGAATTTTGATTTATTTATTATATACAGGATACTTTATTGCTTTTTAAATTTCTGCTTCTGATTTATTCTGTAGTATTTTTGGGATACTTTTGACTAAGTTCAATCTTCGTGTTATTTTGTTATGTTCGAAAATTTTACTTAAAATGACAAAACTTGCCAATGCTTCTTTTTTTAAAATAGTATATTCTGATGAAAGTTAACATTTATCATGTTTTATTTTGACTTTATAAAACACTTTAATATCAAATTATTTTAAGATTATATTAATACCTGGGTTTCAGATCGTAAAATGTAATTTATTAAATAGATAAGATCGATAGTCCAGAGCTCATGACGTAATGTTTTTGCCAGACAACTTTCCGTAACGAGGCAAATGGGTTTCTATTGGCACTGGCTTCGTAATGTAGTTGATGTGAGAGCGGGTCGCAGTAAGTGGTACTAAGTGCTTGTAGATACTGTGTACACAATGTCGCCTACTTTGTAAGTTGAGATACCATCTTTGTGGAGTAAGGCGTGACTGAATGATAGGATTAGACGTTAGAATATTATAGGTTATAAAAGAAAATTGTAAAATTATTCGGCTGTCCAAACCTAGTAAAAGGATGCACAGTAATACATGTTTTATGTGCATAAAATCGTATATTTCTTCTATAAAATGTTCTTCATAGTAAATTTTACGGGAGTTAAAAGTTATCTGTAGTTCTCAAGTTAAAAAAAATACACTACATTAACATTGTAATGTAGAATTTTTGCTCATGTCAATATCACTTCGTGTCGATGGTAGTTTTATGTAAAAGGCTTTACGTGTTTGTTGTACAATATTGTAACACGATCGACGTAAACGGTTTACACAAAGTATGCGTAGTGATAATGCAGATGTTGCTGGAAGAAAGGTTGCGTAATGTTTGGACGTAATACCTAAAGCGTTTATATGCCTTCCGAGGCCTGGAAAGTGCAGTCAGGAGATTGCGTTTTCAGAGCTAAAAGTGTCTTAAATCAATGGTTTGATCATGTTAACGGTTTAGTAAATAAATTTATCTCTTATTCATATCTGTGTGAAAAGAAAATTGCTAAGTAAAACTTCATTATTTACAAAAATATTTTCAATTAAGCAATTTTATAGTGAATGTTCGGATATTTTTTACATTTAAGAACTTAACTTGTGCAAATACAATGCAGTTTACTTACAACTCATAGTAACTAGTGTTAAAAGCATCGGTACTTGACCTAAAGTTGCAGCCAGTATTACGTATTGTGTTGTGGAGGCTCGCGAGCTCGCTGCGCTACCAATGAAAGGGAGCGCACAATGGACGGATGTCCCCAATCAACGGTTCTCATCCACGGCGGGAGAGTACACTTATAATACCCCGTCTATTTCGAGACATCTTAGTAACGTCTGTGGGGATCATTATCTCGGTCAATGAACGAATTCTGTTTTTTTAGAATTACTTTCGTGTAGTGTGACCAAACGAAGTTATAAAAATTAGAGGAGACTTCGTGACGTCTAACAACATTTGTTAAAATATAAGAAACTCACAATCATCATGCGATTTATTTTTATCGTATTTTTACAAGATGGAAAGGATTTTTGTAAGATTTAATGTATTTGAATTAAAGGAGGAAGTCTTCATTTTATGCTAAAGCATGTCTCCAGCTGTATACCAGTTATTTAATGGATGTGAATGATTTATTGAAACGAAATTTTGAAAGGATTTTGAAATGTAATATGGTTAATCTATTTTCCTGTTGTCGTCGGATTTGAACGCAACTGTTGCTGCATACAAGGTCACTTGTAAAGTTAACGGCCGTGAAACAAAGGTCATTTAGCATTTTCAAGTGTATAACCACGTTCATTAGTGCTTCACTTCGATTTCGGGTGCACTAAATAATAATTAAATAAATGTTAGACAAAGCAGAATATCAGAAAGTTTATGTTGAAATGGATTGCAATGTTTTCTCAGAAATGAGTTCTCATAATGATTTAAATTATAAAATACATACGTATAGCGGCATAAAATTGAGACCTTTAAAATTAATTAATTTTCTTAACAAAAAAAAAGTATTCCGTTTAAAGTAAACACACCTGCCTCGACAGTCGTGCTTCCTCAATTATATTTATCGTTCAGTGCCAAAGTGGGCCGTTGGTGACGTGTGGTGAAAAAATAAACAACCACTTTATACGCCACGTGTTAGTGCAGCTGGTGAAACTGATTTGTATGAGCAGGTAGATGCAAGCTGCGAAAGATGACGGCAAAAAATTAAAAAAGCGTTTTGCAGCTGCTGTTTGGACGTTGATTCGGTGGAGATTCAGTTGATAGGATGGCAAAAAATATGCAGATGTCTTTCGTTAAAATGGTACATGTTTTGGGTGGTCTGTAATGCTAATACCAAACGTAGATGTAAAGTATCAGCTGTGCTCTATGGACCTGTGAACTCTTGCTCATAATGTTTCAGTGATCGATTTTGAAACCTTTTAGTTTGTACATTTAGTTAATATTACATCAAGTACATAATATAATGTATAGAGTATTGAACGATTACAGCGTAAACAGTATATAGATAAAGTAAAGATTATTATCTTGAATCCCCCGAAATATTTATTGTTGTTTATGAAAAGAGTATTGTTACCTTATTGCTCTCCCCTTCATATAAATATCCATTGTTAGAAACGAATGTAATATTTCGGAATCTTTGCTATGTCGTTGAGTGTTATGGGATATTATTTTTTTGATTTATTTCCTTATTTCATATATTTTGTGTATTTTCTTTTTTATTTCGTCCATGACTTATACCATCAACAGGGGGGTTTGGTAAAATTATGTTTCTTTTTCCTTTGTCATGATTGTTGGTAGAATTGTATGTTTTACTATATTAATGTTTCCCGTCTGTTAATTTCAGGTAATAATTTCGATGTAACGTTGAACCTGAAAATATTATAACTGACTAAAACCCATTTGTTTTAATATTCCCTGTAACATCTCTGAGTTTTACGTTATAGTGCTGTTAATATTACAAGCTATACTTAGTTGTATGGATATAGGAAAAACATAACAATTTTTTTTAATTAAAAAAAAATGTTGAATTGTCTATGTGCATTAGAATTAGATTCAAATACTATTAATCAAATCATCAGGATAGTCCCTTTAATGTTAACCTTATTGATGATTCGTTTTAGGCGTCGTTAACTCGTTTAGGGAAGCGGCATTTTGCAGCCGTCGTTCTGACGTCTTCTGAGGTCACTCTGAAATTAATTCGTCCTCGGATGACATCGAAATTATCGTATAATTTTCTTAACATTGACAATTAAAATGTTAAAGGATACATGAAAGTCATTGTCGATGTCAAACATAGCAATGGGTAAACTGTAGTTTTATTGTAATATTTATGTAGTATTATTAAAAAACGTTATACGTTCTGTATGAAGCAAGATAATATATTGCATTGTAACCAAGTTATGTAGAATTTGGTCACTCATTATAGAGGAAGGGTCCGTTAAAATGTTTTAATAGAAATAGGTCTATAGCTTATTAAGAAATGATTGTTTTACGGTTTTACCACTGCTGTGCAGTTGTACCATTTGTGTGTAAAGTCATCGTCATCAACCTGCCCTTTTCGCTACGGAGATTATTCCATAAATCTCTGTCAGCCGTCATATCTGAATAACACACGGCTTACGCATGTCTTTCACACAATCCACACCTTCTGTCTATCTTTATAGCCGTTCAAATTTAATCCCATCACCTTCTTGTAATGTGCTCATCATTGTGTGTGAAGTACACGTTTGAGTTAATGTAACACCCAGCACGCAACGAATGACAAATATTTAATGATGCTCAAATTAATTACGGTTGCGTGTTCTCATCGCAAGGCTTTAACTTAATTAATAAACATAATTGGCTCGTTACGTCGGTATTTGAAATTTAATATTACTTTTTTTTTGTTATTGGTAATAGTGGTCTTTGAAAGATTATGATGGAACAGTATTCTATTCTTGAACGGTAGATTATTTAATTCGAATTGTTTTTAAATTAAATTTATAAATAGTATGTATTGTATTGAAAGTTAACAAAGTCGGTCGGATGGTTGGCGAGGCGTGTCACGTCACCCCCTGTCATTCATAATTATTGCTCCCTCATCCGTGACAGTCGGGTTTTTGTATAGCATTGTGCTCAAAGGAAGTAATCTAATTGGCCATTAAGCTGAAGAGAGGAAGCGAACGCTTTGGTGCGCGTTAATACGTCGCCTCGGGTGAAATGTGAGAACTAACTTTGAACACGATATCTTCGATGTTCATGATGAATTTTAGTTGAGTATTGAAATGTAGTATGGTCTTATCCATAATCTTCATTTAAAAAAAACTTTTAGATATATAAAAAATATTTATATGGTGTTTGGTAAATTAAGTCGACCTTGTAAAAGACACCATTTTCTACCTATACAGTGGAAGTAAAGACTAGTTCTTCGTGTAACAAGCCACGAATGTAATCTGATTTCGATAGAGCCTAATGATTCTGGTAGTATGGAAGGGACATTATATGTCTGGTATTCTGTACGTCTCTAGGTCGAAATGTACTGTGTATCACAGATACCTCTTTACATAATTGGTTACGCTTCATTTAGTAGAGTACAAGTCGACTTCGACCTTAGCCAATGTCGGTCCCAGACTCGGCCTTTGTTGTATATAATCTTTATGAACATTTATACAATGTTGTAACTCTACACCTATTGTTTTGTTTGCAATTGCGAAATTAATACGGACGCGATTACTGGGGCTGTTTTTTTTTTAATTCTCGTTGGTTTGTGATTGTATTGTGGTGCTATTAATTAGAGCTGGTTTAATAGTCTCATGAATGTAGTTTTATTACAGTTTTTTATATTATATAAGTAATTTTAGTATTAGTACGTTGTATGTTGTTATTTTCTTGTATGTATCGTGATGTGATCCGTGTTAAATGAGAGCAATGTTTTAGCGCTTGATTGTAATAGATTTGGTTATATTTAATGATAACTTCCGCGTGAGTTTGAGTACATTAAGGTCGTGTGTGTTTTTTGTATTTAATAATTATCGTAGCACGTGTAAAGCGTACAATGAATAAATCATTTATAATAGTTTTATAACCGCATTGTTCCCGTCACAACGTTACGCTCTCGGCCGGTAATGCAATGCGCGCTATTGTTTTACCTTATCTTAACGTTTTTATCAATAGACATTATTTTAGCACTGCCCGATTGAAGATACTCATGTTAGTTGGCATGCACTAATACTTTTAACGATAACAAATTATGATGCTTAAAGATTTAGAAGTTTTTTTTGGCAAAATGAAACTGTTTCAACATTGTCACGTTGTTATGAGTAAGTACATCGCAGTTCTATTGGTGCAGTCAACATGGTATCGGACGCACTAAGAAAGTATATATCACGGAAAATTTCTAATAACTTAAATCGACAAATGTAACGTTGTCTTGTCTTTGGTATAGATCAAATCCACAGTACTTCGTAAACAACTCAAATAACAGTTGTTTTTAAGTATAAAGTTTTGCAGTGCGTTGTTCATCTGGTTGCATCGTTATCTCGGCAATCGATCCGGCAGATGGCGTAGCGGGCCAATGGTGGAGCTTGATTTTCCAACAGCTGTATACGAACCGGCTGTTCGTACCAGAATAGTGAGTGGAGTAGTACTCGTTTTGTTTACTTACTCCTTTTGTTTGAACGCACTTTTTACTACGTTTTTACTCTCAAATAGATCCATTATACCCGGGTCGAGATTAAGCGAACTTTAAATGGAATTGAGTTTCTGTGTTATATTTCAATGAATGTGTTTTGCAAATAATTTAAGTGTCTTCAATTGTTGATATATGTACAGTTTGATCTTATTTTTTTCTCGACTTAAATAATATGTAGGTCTTGTTTTTGAGATGTTGAAGTTTATTTGTGTATTACACGAATGAATTTTGCTACACGTTTTCTTTTACATTTGATTCGATACACGTTTGTCCTTATAAGTTTAAGCGACCTAGAAAAATGAAAGTTACAATCGGTTATAGACGTATCTATCTTGGTTGATTTTTAATTGAATTAAAAATAAAAAAAAGGATTGTTTATTACGTTTTAAAAAACCTATATTTAATAGCTTTACATTTTGACGAGACAAGAGTACTTTTTAAAGCCGGATAAAAGCTCATAAATATGGATGTTTTAAAATTGAGAACATCCTAGATGGCAGCGTGTTTTTTCAGGTGAAACCTTTTAAAATGCCTTTTAACTACACGGTACATTAACTCAGCAGCTACTGACCTGTAATAGATTTTTCGTTTGATAAATTAAGTTAATATTTAAAATAAATAAAACGGGAAACTGTCATCGATGACTAATGAGTTATTTGCGTGTCGCAATTTAGTTTATATTAATAATAGGAATTTCTAATTTATTTTATTATGATATGGTTGATTGAACGGTGAACTAAGAGTGCATCGAACCACGCGATAACTGATCAAAGTTTAACATCAGTTGGGATTGTAAACGAAGTAATTATGTGGGTAGAACGAACGATATTTCGATTTGAACGTTTTCTAGTCGACCCTTCGGTAAACGTACTATTAACATGTCCAATTATTACTTTTCAAAGTCGAACCCGAAATGAAAGACGAAATGAATATTAGAGTCTATTGTTTACTTGTTATGAATATATATATCTACAATAGTAGCTAAATTAATGACAATCTGGATAACTTAGGACACGCCAGTTTTAGCTATCTCCGGATTATGTATACTCCTGCTTCTAAGAAAAGATTTAAAAAACCCTTGAGGCTTTTTCACGTGATATGTGGTATCACTACATGATCTAAGAATGCAAGAATTAACTATTGTATTACCAAAGAAGGTTTAAACTTAACTCCAAAATTATTACCACGTTTGAACATTGAATAGTAGCTAATAAATTGAACATTGCAAATGAACGATTCGATTTGTAGTGTTCAGTTTATCCAGTGTGCTAAAATGCGTCATTTGTACTAGTTGTTACTGTGGAAGCGAAGGCAGTCTCGCCTCGCCAGCTCACAGATTGCGGAACTCGTTCTGACATTTGTGACGTGATGAGATCACTCAGCACCGATATGGCATCTTGTTTGCCGTTAGCTTGTGCAGCTGGATGGATATAGTTCTTGTAGTAATCTGATTTCTCACTGTGCATCATACTGGGTTGAAGGATCTAATGGAACCAGGTTATGGCAAATATAAAGAAATATTCAATTTGTTTTAATAATAGATATCTAATTTTGCAATTCTAATTGGATCTACTTTTTTTGTTAAAAATATTAGCTGATTGTTTTAATTTACTAACATTTTTTTACCACTAAAACTAAGCTCCAGGCTTGTGCTAGGATATGGTCCAAGACGGTAAGATATGGTCGAATGGCAGGATTCGAACTCTCGACCCTTTGATCGGAAATCCATACCCTTAACAATTAGGCTATTGGCGCTTATGATTGAATATATTTTTAGTCAAAATGTATTCTTAGTTTTCCACACCTTAGTTGCTTAAAGGTGAAATCCTTACTTAACAAGATTTGTACCTGTCTACACAAAAACTCATTAGCTTCACCCGTGTTACGTGACCTGAAAACTTTTCGACGCATCTGCCGGTGTGTTTCAACAATGTGTACAAATTCGACAAACCTCACAGAAGCCTTATAACAATACAGAGCGTAGTATTTATTAGATTACAACCCGCACAGCGGACCACAGTGTTTCACACGCGAAGGACATTCAATTGCCCAAATGATGCAGGCTATTTTAAGCCTTTAAGTAACAGAAATAGAACCGATAGTTCACTGTCGGTTCTATTTTACTGGAGAACGTGGTGCCTATTCACTTAATCGGTTTTGAATGGCAATAAATATGATAGATTCTCTGACACGTGCGTCTTACTAGCTTCGATTGTGATTTATATAGCAACATGGAGTGATTATGTTTTTCTTATATTATCAAGTTAATGTACTCAACTGTTACATCGTTGACCGGGTTTGATTCTAAGGAGATATCATGATTGTCAGGCTTAATGTACCGATCCTTAAATTTTTTTTATAATGGCGCGTAAACTACAATATATATAATGCTCTATGTCGTAAAACAGTCGTTTTATTATCTATTAATCAAAATCGCGGCCCAAGTCTTCCTACACCTACACCTACGACTCCTCAGGCTGGTTGTACTGTGTGCGTGCGACCGGACCTTTAAAACTAAGTTCTGATTTGAAGATACGAGGTTCGGAAAAGAACTCAACATTCACAGGGTGCCCTTAATAAACTAT
>JAODUI010000031.1:6667665-6695776 GCA_027563995.1 Papilio gigon
TTGTACTGTGTGCGTGCGACCGGACCTTTAAAACTAAGTTCTGATTTGCGAGTCACCTGAGATCCCACTCCCGGAGATAGCAAGCTTCGCTATTGACGGACACGTCATGGGGGGGCGTCATCATCATTTTCTATTAAGTTTATTTAATTAAATGTATCTATATATTTAAGTATTTGGTGTATTTTAGGTCATCGAACAGTTAACTGTCTGTATAAAGTTGCGTAATTAGAAACCTTTAGTCTTTAATTTCTATTTGTTTAATACTTTCACAAAGTTAAAAAATCAATTATTTAACGTCATAGGTACTTATATTGTCTTAAAGTATTGAACAATAATTACTTGAAAGTTTTTAATGCCTTTATCTATCAAAGAAAGTTCAACTTTATTTTTATTTTAAAAAGGCAAGGCGTGTACACAGTAGGTATACAAGCCATTAATAGCGTTAAGGAATTTAACCGTGATCCAATTCTTATTAAAGCAGCTACTTTTAACAGTTGGCCAAAACAGTTTGAACACGTTGCTTCAACATATTACCTTTAGATATTTATCAATATTTAACTAACCCGCATTTAACTGTATGTGTTTTTATTCCAATTTAGAAACGATCACCCGTATAATTTAACATTATGATTTTTTTTTAAATTTTTTGTTATGCAGTTTACAATTGATAGAATTGATGTATTTAAAAAGAAACTTTTTGGATACACTCGATGATTCAGACATAAATAAAAAGTATTAAGATAAAAGTCCACTTGTCTTATCCCAATCGTTATAAATAAAGATAACTTATTATTCATACTTATCTATGAACTTGGCAATCTCCGTAAATACGAAGATGGACATCGAAACAAATCATTGGTTTTTGAATTATTGAATTTTATTAGAAGCATAAATGAAACGAGAAACATACGCAATTGCTAATTAATTCGATCGACATCTTCAGAGCTAGTTAGATCTAGAGGGCGCCAATAGCCTAATGGTTAAGAATATGGATTTCCAAACACGGGGTCGAGAGTTCGAATCCCGCCATTCGACTATTGTCGTGGACCATATCCTAGCGCAAGTTTAGAGCTTACGTGCTGTGATAAAAGAAATATTAGTAAATTAGCAAAAACCGGCTAATTTTTTACTAACTTTAAATAGGCTGACGTCGCTTTTTTATTTATATGCTTGTATATAATCATCTATGAACTGTATTTTTTTAATTTGTCGCATGACCAACAATATGTTGTAATGTAATGCAACCAGGTAGCCCATCGTAAATATCCAATTCAAATGTAAAGCAAGGCATATCACATCTCGGACGCCTTACACAACGTCACGGTCCAGAAGTGTTCGAGAACACACTTGCCCAATCTTCTTACAATTAGTATGCGGCTAACGTTTCGCATGTATTGCCCAATGTAATGTGACATGTTATTGTTGGGACATATTAGAACTTTGTCGAGGTTAATAGTAGTAAATACGTGCTCACGACGAATATCTAAATGAAAAAAAAAATGTTGAATTCGTTTCAACCCTACTTATGCAGGAAGTAATTCTGATTTTTTGTATGTACTTTTTAAAGTTTAGAAAACTTTGATCCAGGGCTGTCTCTTCTTACATCGCTTACGAATCTATTTCTTTGTATGTTATGTTCAAAAAATAGTTTGTATATTATACATTTTGAAAAAGAGCATTATTTAATGAAGACATTTAAAAAAATTGAATAGAAAAAGATCGAGACATTTCATCAAGATGGTTATGCTTAATGTATTTTGTATTTTGACAGAATAATGCAATCGTGACTTTGTAACAGCTATAAAAATTTTGGACTCTGCAATAACTGAGGCAAGTTATGTAGTAATCTCTCTACTATTAGAATGTGTAAGAAACCCTTAAGTTTAGTAACATGATAACAATCTAATAGACATACTCAAAGTACGTAATAAATGATGACCGAGTCACTCAAGGTTAATATTTTGCTTGAGGTCTTTGGTGTTGTAAATCTCTCCAACATTATGCCGGATGTCAGAAAACGTCCGCGTATGTAATAGTTACCCATTATTATTTCAATTTTCATAAGAGTATGATGAAAGCGGTCATACTGCGCCATAATAGTTTAATTTTATTAAAGAAACATTAAATATTTTTAAGATCGAGACGTAACTGACCGTTTGTTATCGTAATCAATAGACGAAGATAACTGGTATTTAATAACATATACCTTGACCAATGCGGCATTTGTACAATCGCGTCTGTTCGCGGTGTTCCACATCAAAAGTTAGTCGCTTGAACGTTTCGTACGTGTTGAGTCGACGACGCCGGCACAATATCCTAGGATGCAGTTTTTTAATGTATATATGAGTCAATAGTCTATCATTTGTTAGAGCAAGTAGACGATTAATTGCTTTTGAATATTATCCAGATGTTCGTGCTATTCATTTGTTAATATCTGAGAAGGGGTGGAGTTTGCGAACAAGTCTATTGTTTTTGTAATTGGAACACCGGGAACTGTTACGATTGTACTGTCGCAATACTCTTAGGGCTATTCATTTATTTAATTGTCCGATGTTTTTCGTAACACATCTGTCGTGTTTAATTTCGGCTCCGTTCTCACGGGGGACGGCGGCTTTCAATTAATTAATGTCTTTATATAACATCATTAGGCGTCCGAAATTTTTATTAAGCATATTTGTTTATACGTGATGACATATTGTTACATGTAGTAACATCTGTATGTTACGCGCTGTTAAATTACAAGTAATTTGCTTACTATAGTTATTTTAAATAATCCAGATCGATAGATGCTTATTTTCTAGTATTGCATTTATCTTGACAATGAATTAGTAATATTTTGTAAAGTTATTTGTTTAATTAGAAGTAAAACAGGCTATTTGAATCCCATGAGAGCGTACATTATATTTAATTCCCATTAAATCATCGGCTTTATATAATCGTAACCGGCATATGTTATGTTTCATAATCAATATATCTAGTAAGTGCAAAAGGAACTATTTGCAAATTAACAATTTTATCTTATCTTGAGTGCGCGATATAATTTGCACTTGTTATCGACATTGTTCAATGTCCTTTCCGATTTGCTTATATTCTTTTATTGTTACTTAACGTATACGTTCCCATACATTACAGTAACGAATTAAAAGAAAAACAAATACATGATCTTAACACAAGATTTAACGCGTTATTCTAATGCATTTCTCTTAACATAATATATTCGACTGTCATTTTCCGTTGTAATACCAACAATTTTTTTTTTGTAGAAATTAGAAAGTGCCTGTACAATTTACATGTTATAAACTATATACAGATAGTGTTAATTCGTCACGTAAGAAAGTATGCACGGTTGTAAACACCAAAAGCGGCAAGGTCGCTACACAGGCGTTCACTTTCGCCGCAATTCGCTAAGCACGAACCTTCTAGCACGCGTGAAGCGCTTTACTCGCTTTTTTGCACAATCTAGTCTACAAACTAGTTAACTCTTATCGAGTTATTCCTAATAAGAACTTTTTACATTAAGTACTAAGTTTATAGATCAAGTACAGTTTACTTGTATGTAACCTTCTCGAGTTTTAAAAGTACGCGATTTTCATAGTTTTATTATTTTAACAATTCTAAACTGTTTTAATTGAAACTTTTATTTTTGCAAAGTGAGTTGACTTTACTTGTTTAAAATCAAACATGACACCGATTATTATCTACGTTTATTTGTTGAATGTGATCTCTTATCAAATGTTTAAATTGCATTACATGTAATCAGTTCATCAGTAGTGAGATAAACGATCTGATCTTTAGATTCTAGTACGGCAGGCTTTCACCGACAAATCCATAACAATGCAAAGCACCGGCTCCAATCAATTCTGCGTTGTTTCGTCATTGACGTCACTCATGTTGAGAAATTCAGTGTTTGTTGCGTCTTAACTGAATCAAGACGAGCATCCCAATATGTGCAGAATTCACGATGAAAATCTTCACAATTTGTCACAAATTCAAATTTATTGTGGCTTTACCGCATTGGGCATATAAACAATAAGGTGATAAGATTGAATGTGTTTGGCTGTAAAGGTAGAGGAAGGCCGAAGAAGGTGTGGATGGATCGTGTGAAAGATATGCGTCGGAATTGTATGAGTTCGGATATGACAGCTGACAGAGATGTATGGAAGCGTAGTACATACTGTGCCGACACTCTTTAAGGAAAAGGGCAGGTTGAGGTAGGTAGGTGATTATTTAACATTGTTATTAAAATTACTTAGATATCAAATTCATCGTATATGTCGTAGACTATTCGAACGGAAAGACTGTTTGCACAACCGAAATGAAATACATGTCACATTTGAATAGGAAATGTTTGAGACGGATATAATGTTACATACGAAACATATTTTATTCAAAAAATGTTACTAGATGTCGTAACGATACCGTCTAATATTGATACTCTCTTTTGGTATTCAAATAACTACCAGTCACAATTCGAGGTCACATAGTGGGCACTTAGGTAGTTCTATAGAAATGGTATGGGTTGAGAACGTAGGGGTGTCCATTACTAAACGAAGCTATGGTACTAATATGACATCGGGTTCTTGGTACGGTTTAAAAATAATACATATTAAGTTCTTAATATATCTTGTAGTTTAGGGAAATTTGAATGAAATTAATTTAAAATGCCATGCAAGAATTATACACCAAATTGAAATAATAATAATTAATAGAATGTACCAATTTGGATATATTAAATAATTGAATAACCAATCTATAATTCGAAATTAAATTGAATTTGAATAATTTCTTCGCACAAGTCGTTTGATGAATATTAAAATTGTATTTGCTATGCATTAACCTCATTGACAAACGCACGATTTAACAATGTTATGTCATTGATGGAAAAGTTTTGTACGTCCTCATTAGTATTACGTAAAACTACAGTTAAAGTACAGTAAAATATTTAATTTAGTTTTCCATTCAAATCCTAAATAGTTGAGGTAATGATGCCCCAGTAAAAGATGAATGTATAATGTAAGTAGATTGTGTACAATGTCCGAGAACGACGGGTCGCGAATGCGCTGTAGTACCAATCCCACTCACCCTGAAGATGAGCCCCCGAAGGGCTAGAAACTAGTCGGTACCGACACCGATTTGCACCTGAGGTAAGCCGTTTTATAAGTAGTAGAATGTGCAATGTGTTTTCAAAGCAGTAATCACGAGGAAGCCATTTTTATATTGACACTTTTAATCATTACTATAGTTTCGTAGAAGTAATCTTTTTTGTCTTGGAAATTTGCTGAATATTTTTGAATCAGGGTTATTTTTTTATGAGTTTGGATTTTTAGTTTTTGTGATTTTTTTTTGGTATAATTTTCTTTGTTATCTCAGTGAATTAAGGAAACTGATGTTTATCGGTTTTTAAAGACTACAAAGAAAACAATGTTCGTAATTGTAGTCTATTTTAGTTGTTGATGATTGAATGTCAAATGATGGTCAGCGGTGCGCGACAATTGCCATCAGTATGGCGCCGCTCAGTCGTCATATTCATTTTTTTTATACTGAATGATACTTTACAATTGTGTCTTGTATCGTGTAATTCATTACGAAATGATTGTACCAAAACATATTGTTTACGTTCTTACTACAAACGTCTGTCTGTGGAACTTCGCGGAATATTCTCGAATCTTTCATGATTGGAAATTTTATTTAAAAGTTATAAATGTTTTTGAAGTACACTTATATCAAGACTTGTATTAAGTTTTATTATTGGCTCTATAAATATTGCATTAGCATAGCGTTATTAAAAGAACTTCAAATACAGATGTATTTGGCTCTGCTCCACAGTCGTCACGATGTTTATACTTACTAATCGATAATTAAAATCACCACACAGAACTTCAATGATGGCGACACGGAATAGAATTTTGTTTTTCTCATTTTTTTGTGACTGATGTTGGCTTTTATTTTTTTAAATGACAATTAGACGTTAAAGGTGTTATGTTGATTGATATTACATATCTGTTATTTGTATTTAATATTTTTATGTCATTTTTACTAAATTCTACCACGTCGCTGTAGTCTTTCCATACAGCTTGTCAAAATTATTTATGTTAAAATTATGATTTTTTTTTCATTAAATATAGTTCATTTTACAGAAAGCTATTATTCGTATGTTTACATCAGTCTTCTTTTAACACAGTAGTAACAAACAGCAGCAGCCCTAAAGCAATTTGTTGTCTAACACATGGAGCTTACATTTACAATGCACTCCAAACATTTCTTTTTTGTTTGAATTAAGGTCATTAGTAGAAGTGAATGGGCGTTGTAGCCCTCGACGTTAGCTCGTCGTCGGCACATCTGCGCAGACGCACAGGCCCGATAACGTTCCAAATATAAACGCACTATTCATTGCCCACACGCTCTCTTGTTCCGAATTGAGGGAAATTCTTTTTTTAACGTTTCCTTTGATTCCCTTTTTAATAGGTTAAGGTTTTTTTTTTAAATACTTTGGAAAGAGATTTATCTCTAGAATTACCATCATTAAATATAAATATCTATGAAATGTAATGTTTTCGAAAGAACATATTACAAATTAAAAAAATAAAAAGTAAACAAAGGTTTTGACCTAATATATGTCAGAGGACTACGACGAATTTAAAAGAAGGTGTGTTAACCTTTACCATTGTTAAAACTGGTAGGTGTTGACAACCGTCGTATGACAGATTGAAATCGATTATCTTATGTTTGGAAACTGGGGTTTAGGTGTTGTTCTATTGGTGATTTGTCGCTTGCATCTCAATGCAATAGCCGTCGTATTACGCGTCTCTAAATTGATCGAACGCTACAAATCGTACGAGGTCGTCGTCCGCTTTCTCCATCGGGCTTTTTATATTATGCTTTCGTAAATCTTATGTCACGTACTCCCCGCTCACAGCTGCGCTCAGACGTCGCATACAAATATTGCACGAGCCGATTCTATGATTAGATAAATATTTACATTGGTAACTGTTTTGTGTCTGATTTGATAAGTTTACGTCTTATAAGGAATTGCTTTGAAATTCAATCGTCGTATACGAATTTGGCAGCCGCGTTAGCCTTTTATGATGTTGGAATGAAATTCCACTCTATATTGAAACGTCTTACTACCTGGTCTAATAAGTGTTTAGCTTCACATAAAACTTGAATGAGTTATATTCATTGGATAGAATGAAGCGTCAAAATACGGAGCAAATGTATAGAAGACGTGAATGAATGGTTCACTAACGTTCCATCTAGATAGCAGGATATTATCAAGAGATGTTAAGGTGCAAATAAAGACAAGTCCAATGTAAAATAGGATTACAATTTCTTAATATTCACACTCTGGTCAATTATCAGACAATACAAACGCAATGAGGTGATATGAAAACGATGTTAATTCAGACTTTTATAGATTGTTCCGAAAATTAGCTATAGAGGAATGTAATAGTTTGTTTACTAACAAATATGACAGTGAACGGACCACAAACGAGTTATTTGGATTAAGAATGAATAAATGTACTGTACAAAAATATATAATGATAAATTAAATGCAACATGCATTTAATTTATCATTATAATATATTTACATTATACACATTATATAATATAGTTTTTCGTGATGAGTTAGAAATTGATTCAGAATTGAAGAATTATTCTGCGACCTTTATTATGATTTTGAATTGAAGTAAGATCATGTTTTGTTCCTTGAAATAATTCCATACGTCGATTTGCTTAATCGTGCGTCTGTTTGAACAACTGCTCCAACCGCAAAAACATGCACAGGAGCTCGTGACGTCGAACTAAACCTAAATGTTTTGTTTGTGAGTTTCGCCAGTTGTTTGGTCGCGTTTCGGCCGCGGACGTAATCGAGGTGATCCTTATTCGACTGGTATGCAAGCGGTGTTGCTGTTTCCTTGCGCAAAGCAGTCGGTCGCGCGCTCGCTCGCTGCTAGGTCGTGCGGTTTACTGCCTGTTGACGGTCGCCGGAGTACGTACTCCCCGCGCTCGTGTGACTGTACACTATGTGCGCAGACATGGCCGTGTGAAAAACGATAATTACGTTTAGTGTGCTCGTGTTAAAAGTTTGTGACTAACTCGTGATTTGAAACAAACACCAAATGGTTCGGAAAATTGTCGTTGTCGGTATCCGTTATTACGAAGACCCTTTCTACAAGTACGTTGTGTATAAATAAACTTGATTTGTGATTGTATCCTCCGCAGGGAATGTAGTCGTGAGTGTTTTAACCGTCCGTGTGTTTTGTTCGCAGACATGTGACGGGCGCTAGTGGGCCACCGGCGGGATGTGGCCACCAGAGGAACAGGTCGCTGGACTCGGTCCTGCAGAGGATACCGGAGGACATGACGCCGACGTCGCCGGAGGGTGCGCCTTTGCGGCTGCCTGGCGACGCTGGGACACCGCGGCTCGCACTGCCCCCCGGCGTACCCGCCGGCTCCGACGACTCTGGTATCCACACACCACCCGACGGCGCCGACGAGGATTGGCCGCCGCCGCCTGCCGCCGCACGCAGCCGCGAAAGCCTGGATTCTGGCAACCCCGAGGACACGGACAAGCCGCCCGACCCTCCGGACACCATACCGCCGATCCCTAATGACATATCGGTGGCGGAGACCTCCAAAAACAAGGGCTCTCTTCTCAGACTATTCGAAAGCAAATTGTTCGATATGAGCATGGCGATATCATACCTATTCAATTCCGAAGATAGTGGTGTCCAGACGTACCTGGCCAACAAGATGTTCTCGTTCCCGTACGAAGACGTGGATTTCTATTTGCCGCAACTGGCGACCATGTACATAGAGATGAGTGACGTGGCGGACATTCTTCGGCCGTACCTCGTGTACCGCTGTAAACAGAGCACCGAATTCTCGTTGCGGTTGGCGTGGCTGCTAACGGCCTTCGGCGGCGACTCGAAGAGGTCCAAATCGGCTAAGTTGCGAGACTCTATACTAGCGGAGGAGATACGGCCGGCGGCGCGGCGCGGACACTATAGATCGCAGTCGGACGCCTCTGCGCTGAGGATCACAACACCCTCGGGCCGGCACCTGGGGGACCTGGCGTCCGGGCGCGCCTTCGACAACGGCTGCCTGTGCGGGGAACAATGCTCCTGCGGCGCGCCCAGACTGGCTCCACAAACACAGGTTAGTGTTATATCTTCATTGCGTATCAACATAAGCACTGTCGTTTGTTATTTTTAACTTTCATATTAACACTGTTGGCAATCGCGTACTGAGCAGCAAGTTGATTAAATTTCACAACATAATATACAACACGTTAAAGGAATGTGACATGAGTGCAAAATTAACAAAGTGCAATGAACGAATTGTGCGTGCAAATCACATAAATCGTCAACATTACTAAATTGTACAGTGACAGTTTTACAAGTTTAATTTTTATATTTATGTTCATTAACATTTTGAATTGATCTCTATTTTTAATCTGTATATTTCGTCATTTAAACATAAAAAAAGAAACAAATCAATAACGAAAATTCAAAAATATTATGACGCCTTATGTAAATAATATGCAAAATAGCAAATTATAAATAAAATCAGCAATAATTTTGCGACACATTTTGAAGCAACAAGTGAATCTTAAGTAAGTCTATTTCAGTAGTTAAAATGACTCATTGCCGTGCGCTTCGAAGGCAAACACTTTAAGGTAATTAAGTGTTGGGTCTTGGCGCCGTTGACTGGCGACGTGGGAGCGCGATACACAAATATGCGTCAATGTGAGTGTCCGATTAGAATGGGCTTCCGGCGACTGGTTTGCATAGCTCGTCCGTTCTATCACAATGTATTACTGTTATATTTGTAAACTTTGATACTAATATCGGCTTTCATACATATACTAAACGTGATAGGAAAGTGTGTCTAAAATAATTATTAAATAAAATTAATATATTAAAGAAATATTAACAGACATGACTAATTAAGTTGTTTTGGGAATTACGTTTTATAAATTACTGAAAATAGTTATAACGAATCTAGGTTCTATTCTAACAAAGAAGTTTTTTTTACCTTATATAATGTTTTGTGTTCATCATGTTTGATATAAACATGTTCAGAAAAACAATAGAAATTTTATTTTACGTGCTCAAAGACCTTTTTGTTTGGTTTAGATCATTGTTTGCCCTGTCGTGTGATAGGTACGGATGGAAATATTCACGTAACTTTTGTTTATTTTATATTTATCGAAAATAATGTTCCTTTTTTATTTAATCTTTGTCGACATACAATTTATTATTTTTATATAGTTCATAGTATAAATAAATATTTGTCACTATGATAACATTATCCAAAGGTCTATAAATCCTTTCATAAATTAAAAGAAAATTCAATGATAAATATATTGTTCTGTATTTTGCATAACATAGACCTATATGAGAAGCGAATTATTGTTATAAATAAACAACGAACACTAGTGACAATCTATATATATAAAAATGAATTGCAGTTCGTTAGTTCCGCTAACACTCGGGAACGGTTGAACGGATTTATCTTATCTTGGTCTTGAAATGTTCGTGGAGGTCCAGGGAAGGTTTAAAAGATGTGAAAAATTAGAAAAACCTCCGTGAAAGCCTTAAAAGTAGCCATTTTCCATTTCTCAAACAAACGTTTTTATCCGAGTAGGAAATGTTTTTTTTTTGTATTTCCTAACAAATACAAAAATCTGTTTATTTATTGCCTTTAAGGCGAAACAGAGTTCGCGGGGTCAGCTAGTATTCACTAAAATCCAAACGGATTTTAACAAAATAATGACGTAATGACTATGGACTTTCCGTCCCTCTATCGGAGTGTGCAATCGTTAAACACCCCCTATACCCGCAACCGGTGGTCACTTTGCAATTATGCCTATTGATTGTCGTGAGTCATGCCGGAACACCCCTAAATATTGCGTGTCTATAGTATGTTTAATGATTCATTACTTTATTTAAAGATACGTTGTTATTGTATCGAAGTATTATTTATGAAAGTATACAGCCTTTCCAAATATTTATTTTTACGACGCTAGGACTCCGACAGAGACGTATGGAAAAGTAGAACATACTATTCTGACCCTCCTTAGGGAAAAGGGCGCGTTGATTATGAATGATGATTATGATTGAAATTATGATTTTGAAATCCGTACGGGTAAAAATCACGCGATCGAGGGCACGAATCCCGCCATTCGACACTGGCTAAGCACAAGCATAGAGCTCAGTTTTAGTGGTATAAGAATACATAGAGAATGAGTGAAAAACAACTTAAATTTTCCAACAATAAATCAAAATCATGTCCTTTTCCTTTCGAATCGGCAGACCAGGCTTTTGCTTTTTCGATCGCAAATTAAAGAGGTCATGTTATATTACCTGGCAAAGACAATATTTGATGTTTTCAATTTTGTTATTATAGATTACACAAAAGAACAATATAGATCTTCTTTACATGGTAAAGGAATCAGGAATTTGATAAATGTATTTAGGTCAGGCCTTATTTTGTTTTAAAACATTGTAACCCTCATGCTATGTCCGTGATTTAATGAAATGGTAGCAAGTTAATCGGATTACTCTCCGTAGGCTTATTTAATTTAACCTCCGTATTGAGGTCACGGTACGACAGCCTACTCAACTACCAATAAAATATGTGCTATAATTTTTTTTATTTGTATATAATGCGGTTAAAATATATAGGAAACATTTTTTTTACTTCGCAACATGATAATGGGGGATAATAGAAGCATGTGGGAAATACGTGATCACCATTGAGGGATCATTGTGACAAAATTTTTATACGTGTTCTGTGGACACCGGATAAGAGTTTCTGTTTTTTGTAACATTTTTGGGTACGGTTGGTTTTATTTTCTTTATGTTTTCAGTTTCTAACGGCGTTGACGAACATCGGGCGGTTGCTGGCCGGCGTGGCGGACAAGGAGCGTCGCAACGGCCGTCTGCGAGCCGAGCTGGCCTCGCTCGACCTCAACCTGCCCGCGCGCGTGTGGCTGCCGCTGCACCACCGGCCGCACTATGTGCTGCGGATACCGCCCCACGCGGCTGCTGTGCTTAACAGCAAGGATAAGGTACCACTGATCGAACTATTACCTCGCTTTCAAATTACACTTACACTCATGAAATGTCTGTCCTATAGTCACAACAACATCGTCATCAGCCGTTGTCTGCCCACTTCTGGACATAGGACTTTACCAATGCCTTCCACAGTATGCCATCCTGCGACTCGTGACTTCACATAGCACGATACAATCGAAGATATATTTACAGTGTTTCATTAACTAATCTCTTAAAGTAATGTTGTACCGGATGTATCTTGTCCTAGAATTTGTATCGAAACATTTTCCTCGGTTTACTGCAGATATATAACACCATAGATAAAGCGAGGACAAGTGAATGTTCAATATTACAGCGGATGTGTAACATTACTACTTCACGTGGTAACAAGCGTGGACAACAAGATTTGTAGTTGCTTACATCGTATAAATATCACTACGAAAAAATCATTTTAAACTGTTTTGAATGTAATATGAAAATACAAATAATTATTACACTTCTTTTCTTTGTTATTGTAAAAAGAAAACTGTTAATTCAATTACGCGAAGCACTTTAAAAGTCTAGTTTTCTACGAACGTTTTACAAGCAAGGTTTCTTATGTCAATGGTCCTAACAATTGGATTGTACTTTGAGCTGTATGACAATGTCTCAGACGTATATTATAATCGCCCTTTATTTCATATACGAGATATTAACGAGAAATATTGGTTCATAGAAAAACTTGGAATTGGAAATATTATTTCATATCACTTATTCAACAAGTTTTTAAATTAAATAACTGCCAAAACAATAAGGATGTTTTTTTTATCAGTTACTCGTAGTGTACGAATTATTACAGTTCACGATTGTTCTACGTGGGTGGTGACCTTAATCTTTGCGTGGGATTAATACGAGCTTACTATTGCTTCAAGTACACGAATTTAATAGTCTACATTAAAATTAAAACAAATTTTTCATTAACGCATCTATTTAATCGTTTTTGTGCGTAATCCTAAGTGAACTTGAATTGATTTTTTACATTTATTTACTCACTCGGTTATCTATATTTTTGTTTTTTTTTTATTCTCTTATTAACACATACTGTCATATCTCATATTTTCTTTGAATAGAATAGAGACAACAATATGTCAAACAAAATAACATATCGATAAAAAGTTTGTATTAAGCATAACTTTTCTTCCCTCCAGGCACCTTACATAATGTACGTGGAAGTATTAGAGACTCAAGGACACGAGCCGTTACCCTCTCGTCTGCTCCCGCCGGCGCCGCCCGCGCCCCATTCGCCGCCCATCAGGCACACGAAGAGCGAGGAGAACTTGGTGCTCGAGTGGCCCGCGCTCGTGCCGTACGCCGCGCCCGAAGACGACGCCGCAGACTGCTGGAGCCACGACGACGACGATCTGGCGCACTACGCCGTCACCGCAGGCCTGCCCGCGCCCGACACACTGTCACAGGTACAAACATGTTTAAATTTATTACTATAATCACTGTTCAAGATAGTTCTAAAAGTAAACTGTAGTTCGACGAATTTATTTCTAATTTAGTTGGTTTAGTAAAAGTGAAAAGTAGAATAGCATAAACGCTCCTCTCTGTCACATAATTCTTGTCAGACTAGACCTGTTTGGTCGACTCAATTTGATTTTGCGTTAGAACCATGCGTTTTTAGATTACGCCGACACGACGTTTGTGTCCCTACAAAACTCTTACAATAGTCTTTTATATCCATACATTAATAATGTCAATATATATTTAGTAGTCAATACTGACTGCGAACAAGTCCGCTCTTATAATGTTTTGCTTTCGTGTTATAATAACACCGCACGTCGACCGGCGAGTTTTTACAGCGAGTGAACTTTCATCGCCAACTGACAAAACAATGTACAGATTAATATGGATCTATTGATAATATTAAATCAATTGGAAACAATATTGGAGGTATGGCCATTACCCTGGAGTTAAAGAAATCACCTATGTAACTTAGCAGCAGCCAAATCCGTAATATAAGCTTTAAATGATTTTACTACTGTTAAGTAAACGAATAAAGCAATAGTAACAACATATGCTGAATGTATATTTGTGATGGACCCAAAATATACCTCCGTTACATATTGAACGGACGCAGAGTGTGAGTAAGAGAGTGAATATAATATACGTTATCCGTCCCTCGCTCAATTTTCTCTATTGTATGAAATGTTTGTATGGTGTCCAGATGTCGTGCATGTCCGCGGCGTCGCTGCAGTCGGGGTCGTCGTGCGGGTCGCGCGAGTCGCTGGCGGTGGGCGCGGGCGAGGTGCGGCGCCGTCTGGCCGATGCCACGGCCGCGCCGCCGCCCAACGCCTTCCGTCACGACCCCGCCGACCCCTCCGCGCTCGCACTCAAGGTAACCTATACCATCGAATAGCATATTTGCCGATCAAATCTTTTAATTACCATTCCTGGGCAGTCGATGTCATAACACACGGCATAATACTTTATCTTTGTTATTCCAGGAATCGTGGGAGAGTAAACTAGCTCGTATGCGTTCGTCATCCCCGTACGGCTCGCTGTCGGGCTGGCGGCTACTGGGCTGCATCGTGAAGGTGGGCGACGACCTGCGGCAGGAGCTGCTCGCCGCGCAGCTGCTGCGCCAGCTGAGCGCCGCGTGGCGTGCCGAGCGCGTGCCGCTCCGCCTGCGGCCCTACGAAATACTGTGTCTGGATACTGAGTGCGGACTCATACAGCCGGTCAGTTTTCAAGTGAATTTAGACAATGAGCGAACTATAATTTTAACACCGCAACTTGATTATATAGTAACCCTTTTTAGCAGCCTGTATAATAGGCTAAATGATAGATCCTTTTCAGTCCTATCAGCTAAATAGTGTGGTATCAATTCAATGAATGTTTTCCAATAGAAGAATCCTCCAGCCACTCATTTTACTTATCCGTAGCTTTATCTAAGATAAGAAACACAAAATAATTCTATCATAACTTATTTCGCCTCTATCTAATCTTGTTTCTGTTCATGTAGGTGCTGAACACGGTGTCTCTACACCAGATAAAGAAGCAGTCGGGCAAGTCGCTTCGCGCGTGGCTCGAGTTGGAGCATGGGCCGCCCAACAGCGAGGGCTTCCTGCGCGCGCAGAATAACTTCGTTGAGTCCACCGCCGCGTACGCACTGACCAGCTACCTCCTACAACTCAAGGACAGGTAACTAAAATATATTCTGATTCAATGGATGTGCAATATAACTATATATTATGAACAAATTTTACCTAAATTTCATTTGACACAATTCAATTAAAGGGCAATAACCTAATGGTTAAGGGTACGGAATTTCAATCACGTGGTCGAATGTTCGAATCGCGGCATTCGACTATTGTCGTGGACTTAGCCTTAGACTTAGGAGAGCTTAGTTCAATTGGTAAAAGAAGTATTGGTAAACTAAAAAAAATCTGATAGTATTTAAAAAAAAATCCACTGTCCAAATTACGGCTATGGCAATCTCTAGTGTATATATTTTGTTTTATAATACTTTGTCAACAGGCACAATGGCAACATACTTCTGGACAGCGAGGGGCATATAATTCATATCGACTTTGGTTTTATATTCTCCACATCACCGAAGAATTTGGGCTTCGAGAGATCACCGTTTAAGGTATTTCTTGCCTCTTATTAAACAATTAAACCAAATTTAATACACGACAGCCATTACGCGCTATAATTTCGCTAACGAGATTTTTTTACTTTATTTATGTAATGTGTGTCAGTTGACGCCCGAGTTCGTGGAAGTGATGGACGGCGAGGACTCGGATATGTTCTCGTACTTCAAGATACTGATGCTGCGCGGGCTGCTGGCGGCGCGCAAGCACTGCGACCAGCTCATCGACCTCGTCGAGATCATGCGCATGGGTGCGTACACGCATGCATTCACTTTGCTTGTGTTTTTTTTATAATAGAAAGGCGCAAACGAGTGGCAGCATCCCGAGGATCGTCGACGAGAATTGGACATCTGAAATACTAGAACAACCATAGACGTATTGTGTTTAATTGTATTTGAAATGCTCCAACTCCTGACTTAGCGGTCATGGCTTCGAATCCCAACAATCGACTATTATGAACCATATTCTAACAAGTTATTTCGAACTTACCTGGTATTATTACAAAAAAACATAGAAATGTTTTCAAAAAAAAAATACACGTGTATATTTGAAATATTACTGAGGAGAACGAAACGTGGCGTGGCTGACAAGGCAAGACGAATGCGGACTTTCAGAAAAGAATTAGACGGATGACGTTTTAGTTGATACGAGTTTTGCGATGATCATTTTATAAAATACATAGCAATAATATTTATGATAGTATTTTTTTTAATTATACATATTAATATGATATGATTTGGCAGGCGGTCAGTTGTCCTGTCTGCGCAGCAGCAACGCGGTGTCATCGTTCCGCGCGCGCTTCTACCCGGGTCGCACGGATCCGCAGCTGCAGGCGCTCGTGGACCGGCTCGTGCGCGACGCGCTGCGCTCGCGCTCCACGCGCCTCTACGACAACTACCAGTATTACACCAACGGCATACTATAGCCGCGACACGCGACACGCTGACCCGGCCCGGGCGGCGCTGAAGTAACACCTCATAAGTGGGATTATATCACATTCAGCAGGATTACTAAACAAATATTTATAGAGTAAAAAGTCACAGTTGTTTTACAATGTATACAAAACATTTTCAGAGTGTCGAAGTAACTAAAATAAAATTGAAAAGCGGTGTTGTCCGTTAGGCAGATCGGCCGAAACGCCTACAGAAAGCCATTTTCTATCAACAATAATTTGACATACTATATAATTCTTCTAAATGCCATCAAAATACTTGATATTTTAACTATTTTTCCTTCGCCGTCTTATTTAATACACAATTTAATTTGGTCATTAAAATTCTCTAAAGGGGACATTACATTTTCGAAGTCATTTTGATATTCGATTGCTAGAGAAGAAATTTCATTCATACCATTGGTCCCGTCCATTGTAGTCTCGAGGAACGTTTAAATCTTTCTAGAAATTTCAAACAAAAATTGGACATGTTAATAATTCAAATCAGTAGTGAACCAAATGTAAATAGATGTTCTCTATTACTTTCAAATTCCAATTCTATTGAAATCTTTAAGCTACCTTTAGGTTAAGATAAATGAAGGGTGTGCAAATGTGTAAATAAATATATGAAAAAAAAAATGAAAATATACTAATTTTCGCAATGAGAAGACTGATTGTTTCAGGCGCGAGTATTCTTTGAATTTTAATCTGCCCTTTATTTTGTATGGGTTTTAAATTTTACGTGAATTATGAATGTGCGAGTTTGAATATACTATCCCATTGATATCGTGCGAGTGTATGAATGTAGATAAAATATTTAATATTAAATTAAATAATTGATAATTTTGAATAACTGTACTTCCATATATCTATTATTGTGGCAAGAGATTATAACTGCTTCTGTATACAAATATTTCTTATATAACGATATCACAGGTTTTATGGAACTATCGAGTTGTTTTTAATAACTATGTCAACTTGTAAAATTTGTTTAATGTTTAGTACAAAATTTTGTATCAAATTTTTGCCTCACTCTATCATTTACGGTCACGATATAAAAAAGTGTCATACAGAATAGGACATAAATACAATTATTGGTTAATAAATAGAAAATTAAATAACTCGATAAATTTGGTTAGACCTTTTTGTTGAAAATGTCCTAATAATTTATTTACTTGATGGTTTTAACCAAGTTCAACGCTGACTGGTTCCAACAGCGTCACTTTCGTGACATCTTGTGCACTTAATTTAAATTCTTCTTGTTATTTTTAAGAATATTTGCTTAGTACTATATTTAATTCTGCATTTCGTAATGAACTGTGTGAACTCAGTTATGAAAGGAGAAGCCGTGTTTGGTATGTTTCATTGCATTTTGTTTTAAACTTCTGATTATTTTTATTAATTATTCTGTTTAAGTGACAAACTGCTGCACTAAAAGTCGTTAATTTAACCTAAGCAGGCTCTTAGTATACATTTATCATGTCTGTTCAAACCGGCTCGGAATGTGCGCGCTGTGCGTTGTCCTCTCCGATATCCCTATACACCCCACTGAACCTAACATTGTTACGTGCAGACTTGTACGATGTTCCGAGCTGCCGAAATATTTGAGGACTGTATTGAGCACTCTTTAGTGACGAGTTAACGGCTATGTATGGTAAAAGTTGTACAGTATGAAGATTGAAATTTGATTGTTGAGATTGAACTATCGTGTATGTGAATGTAGGTTAGCTTACAATGAATGTACCTTGAAACATTTTAATCTGATGAATATTCTTATTAGAATAAAGAAATTTTAATTGTAAATACGTTTGTTCTGATATAATCTGGTTAAGAATATGTTTATTGCATCCAAAGTCCCCAAAAAAAAAAATTGTAATTTCCCATCTAAATTAATTCATGTTATTTAACGTCCTGTACAGATAATTGTAAGTAGGTAACATTAATGTTTATCTTAATTTTTTTTAAATAATATACATATATCATGAATTTTTTTTTCTAAAGTTTTTTATTTTTTCTACACTGAAATGACCTCGAGATAATCAGAAAGGTGACGTAAGGAAACATTTAAATTAAATCAAGAAAATGACCATGGAGATTGATACGCAAATGAACACGTAGTTAAATATATTTATTGAATTATATCATTTCCTTTTCTTTTTATTTTTCATTTTATGTTTTAATTTCTGTTTGATTTTCTCCCTGCGCAGGCGCTCCTTAACGATCTGCTGCGTGTCGCGGAATTCCCGGGAGGACGCCTCCGACTTCTTCTTGGCCACGCGTTCGTTGTGCTTCACCCAGTGCGGACGGAACTCGGAAGCTAGTAGAGAAATCATGAGAACATCAGCGAGAGACCATCTTTATAGAGTAATTACTGATAGTTACAACAATAAAAATAATTTTATACCTGTAAGGTTAATATTCTACGATTAAAACGAAGCGAAACCTTGATAGAGTTTACATTAATTTATAAAAATCAATAATGAGTGACTTGAAATATGACACCTGATAGATCTGTATGGAATAGTACAGACTGTGCCGACCCACTAGGGAACAGGGCTAGTCGATGGAAATCTTAAGAAAATGCATTTATAGACACCTTAATAATAAAAAAAACATCGTAATTGTTAGTCAACTCAAATAATACACGACTCAATACATGAACTCACTGAAACATGTATATAAACAATATATTGTACGTACCAGGTCTCATTCTGTTGTGTTGCGCCCCGCTGTCGTCCTCGTCGTCCTGCTGACCGTTCCTCTTCTTCCACTCGTCGTAGCGGCCGCTGCGGAAGGAGGCCGGCACGCGCCCGCCGCTCTCTGTGCGGATCATCTTACGACCGCCGTCCTGCGCATAGAGAAAAAAATAACGTATACCTTAAAATGTGCGAGGATATAGTGAAAAGATTTTCCTTCGTAATTCTTGGGAATAGTTCGTATTTATCGTGCTCTGTATAATAGCTTCAGCATCATCTTAGAGAATGACATTTGATACTAAACAATAACGTTCCATATTAATGGATGTGAAAATTTCACTCATTTAATACGATCATTCATTGAAAGTTCGGGTGTCATCGTATTCCGGTAGAGATCCGAGTTTTCCCGAAGGAAAATAATTTCTCACTACGTATACGTACAGGGTCGACGTGCACCATCTTCTTGCGCTTGCGGTCCCAGCGCAGCTGGCTGCGTTGCCGCCGCGCCGCCTCGCCGCTGTCGGCGCCCAGCTCCAGCTCCGCGCCGTCCGCGCCCGCCGCGAAGTTCACCGCCATACTGTACACAGACATTACGACTTTAGAGACTGTATAAAGCAGTGGTCGTCACACTTGCCTATCCAAGTTCCAAATAGGACAAAGCGAGATAGCACTGCGGCTGCACATTGGTGCAGTCAATATTTAAGAAAACCAATCAATTTAATTTTCTTACAAGCTGTTATAACGAGTTTCCCCTTAGATGTAAGTTTTTTAGAACATCTTTTTTTATTTTGAAACCACATAAAATCTTTTTGAAACTTATTGAAAATATTTGTCGTTCTTAAAAAAATACATTTTTCTTCGAATTATCTATAAAACGCGAAAGGTTCGCGGGTCGCACGCCAACTCGACAAAACCTAAGTGTAGTTAGCGGTGTATCTACATACTGCTACTTAGGTTACGATGGAATCAAAATAACTACGATCAACTTAACCTGAGTAGGGCCCGGAGCGTATTTACTTTGTAAAATTAAAATTGTACCCAGTCTCTGTGTGTTGGTCGCTGGCGAAGTGTGGTATGTAGTTCTCATCACGAACTACTTCTTTTCTCTTCTTTGGATTCTCAGAGATCTTAGCTGATTTGACATTGGTTGTGTCTTCTAATATATTATCAACCTGGAATGCAGAACATACAAGTTATACTAATTACTGTTAAACGGGGGTCGATCTTTGCTTGATCCTTAACAGTGGGTAGGTTTGTGTACCACTTGTGGAAATAGGGTCAACAGTATTACCGGATTGTTTTTGTTCTCGCGTGATTTCTGTACTTTCTTGCCGTGTACCCTGCGCTTCGCCTTCATCGCGAGGTACATCGGGGAGTCGTTCTTGCCGCCTAGTTCTAGAATAGTCTAAAATGACAATAGTTTGATTAATATTTATGGGTAATTTGAATTTGGAAATAATTATTATAAATTATGTATATTTTTAAGGCCTGAACCTTATATAATTACATGGACATATTCACGTCCAGCAGTGGGCAAAGGACAAGAGCTGATGATGATGAAATATATTTTTGTGTTGGTTAGCTTACTCCTTTAGGCATGTAGTTTTTGATCTTCTCCACCATATCTACGGAGTCGTCTGCAGACGCGCTGTCCACGAGGAAGGGGTGCGGCAGGACAGGCGCGGGCGTGGCCTTGGCGCGCCGGTTGGCCTCCGCGGAGGCGGGCTCGCGCCACCGCACGTACTGCTGTAGCCCGCGCTCGCACACACGCACAGCTTCCTCCTGTACAAATAACATAGTGAAATAATATTATAAATCGGTCTTACACATTATCGATGTTAGAATTAAAAAACAAAGACGAACCAATGTATAAAACAATAATTTATTGATATAACAAAAATAGTTTTATGGACAAGAAAATTAATGAAAAAATATCAAATGGTCTACCCAAAATAATCATCTTTCATTAATTTTTTCGACAAAACAATGATTATTAAAGGAAATTCTTAGTGCATATTTCGTACAAGAAATCTACATCCGGCAGTAATTAACTTACAATTTCCGAGTAATTCTTCTCCCACGTCAGTACATCTTGCTGTCGCAGCTCCAGCTGAGCGGTCGGCATGGCTCCCCACACGCCGCTGGGGCAGCTGTTCCCGCACTCCTGGCCGGGCGGCAGTAGCTCCGCGACCAGGAACAGTTGCAAGTCTAGTAGGTGAGCGATGTCCTCAGCTGCGATCAGGGAGAACGCCCGCCCAGCTCTACCCGCGCGCGCACTCCTACCTTACATGTTAAATAAGATTGGTAAATGTATGAAATCTCCACCGAGTGATCAATCAAAGCACTAAGGTGTTAAATTAAAGAATTATTTATCAAAACGTCCTAGTAGTGATAATCTCTGAAGTACTTTGCAATTAAAAAAACTTCAACGCAATTGTAGCATACTGTATAATTTTACTGTGGGTAGATAGATGCAAATAAATTCCTTATGAACAATAAACTTTATTTTTGCTTCACTATATAGGAGAGACTAATTGTTACTTTTTAATTTCATGTTAAAATATTAACATGTCAGAAATTTTTTTTGAACACATTTTTATATTTTGTGACAATCTGTTGTCTTTTTTTTAATAATTAAGGAAATGTAAAAATAAAAAGGTTGAACCTTACCAACTCTATGTACAAAGAGCTTCGGCTTAGCGGGGAAATTGTAATTTATGACAGTGTCCAAAGCGGGTAAATCTAACCCTCTCGCTGCTACATCAGTCACCAATAGCACAGAACACTTCTTGTTAGTGAACTTGCCCAATGCAATCTTACGTGCAGAGGAATCGAGACCTGAGTATGCAAATGTTGATGTGATACCAGCTTGTTGCAGTACCTAAAAATATAAAATCTGTACAGAATGTAGGATACAAATATACAGTATGATTTCTAACATGTCATATTATTTTTGTGATTTTTTTGATAACATTCCATCGTAGCTCTAAGCTTGTGGTGGTGGTGGTGTTCAAATTCTTGACCATGTCAATACTTTAACCATTAATGCTTGGCACTTTGTGTTGGTTGTGGTGGCAGTACTAATTTTACAGTGATTTTTAAATACTGCACAGAAGTTGAGTATACTTAAGATATTGTTATCTATTAATTAATTAACTTCATTAACTTACCAGATGTAAATATTCTACATGGTGTTTTGTAGCAGCAAAAACAACTGCTTGTGGTGATGTCGGTGTAAGAACTCGATCTAATAATAATAATAAAGCAGCCGTCTTTAACTCTGCTCTCACAGATATCCAGGCCAACCACAATGTCGATGGTAACTTCCAGTCAACATCCAAACGGATTAATACAGGATCTGTGAGACCCGCTCTTGCAAATTCGACGAGCATTTTAGGCATTGTTGCAGAGAACAAGAGAGTTTGTCGGCTCGAAGGTAATCTTGCTACAATTTCTCTGAGTTGTTCACCGAAACCAAGCTCAAATAGTCTGTCAGCCTCGTCAAATACCATTACCTCTGTAAAAACACGCAAACATCAAGAAATCTTTCTGTAAAGAACAGAATAAGATTAATTTTACTTTTTACAATAGCTTACTGATGTTGTCTAATTTCAGGCTCATTTCTATACAGATATGTAGGAAACGACCAGGTGTAGCCACAACAATATCTGGTGCCTTGCCTGACATGACACTGAATTGTTGCTCTATTGATTCTCCACCAAGAATGGCTGCAGATGTCAATCCAGTGAACTTGCCCAGTTCTCGCACAAACCTCAAAGTCTGTAATATATTTTAAAATAATCACATATATAATACAATATAATAGAAGTGAATTTATAGTATTTTTAGTAAAAACTACACCTGTAGAGCCAATTCTCTTGTTGGTGACAAAATTAAGGCTCGGAGGTTCTTTCCTGGTTGAGCTTTGTGAGAAGGTGACAATAACTTCTCCAGAATAGGCAGGACAAAGCAAGCAGTTTTGCCGGAGCCAGTACGCGCCATGGCAACAACATCTTTACCTTCTAAGGCAATGGGTATGGTCTGAAAACACATTTTATCGAACATTAAATAGACTGTATTTATTGTTAGGTTAAGTTAAAAATGTATTAAAATCTATTCAACCTTTCGTTGTATAGGCGTCGGTTGCTTGTAACCTCTTTTGGTTATTCCTTTAATAAGTGGGAAACTTAATCCCATCGACTGAAAACCACCAGATCCTTTCTTTTTCTTTTTACTTTCGGTCGCTTCGATCTCATTTGTTTCATTTTTCTCAACGGCTTCAAAACCCGGGAGATTGTCACCTAAGTCTTTTGGTTTCAACATCTTTATTAATTTCGTTTACACATTCCTTCAATTAATAAAAACAAATTAAGCAATCAAATTGCACGTGCAAGAACTGCTTTTGAACCATGTCAAACCATGTTTTCTTTTCCAAATGTCAATCGCGACATTTGACGTTTGAATTTGACATTGACAATGACGTTTCTGTTTTTAGAGATAGGAAAAGAAACGGTCAGTCAAGAAATTAACTTTGCTTCGCTTAGCATGGTACGATGAAATGGTAATCATATTACATCATGTCATCGTAATCATCATAAAAAAGAATTAGATCTGCAAGAACGAACTATGTAATTTATGTTATTATTTTTGCAAAAATGTTAAATACTATTCAGTTAAATTATTTTACTTAAAAAAAATCTACATTTTTTAAATTGAATGTAGGTAAATATTTAAGCTTAAGAAGCTTAGCACTCTTACTGGTTCTGCCAATAACTAGTTTCGTGTAACACCTAGGCTTTTTACAAGGTTAAAAGTAATTATGTAAATATTTATATATCGTGCGAGTATAAAAAGTCATTCAATACCAATAGGAAATTATTACACCAGAATATAGTCTCTAACAAGTCTTTTTTCGCATTTATTATGAAATCTAGAATCAACGTTGCATTTTGAAATGAATACAACGAAAGTAACGCTTTAGCTGCTTAACCTTTAATATTTTCTTGAAGCGACTTACCGACCACATTTGTCTTATTCGGTACATCTTATAAATAGATTTGTATCAGCAATAGTCTATATTAGTGCTCAGGCTTTGTGTATAATTTATGTACCTATTCAAAGCAAAGGGCAGAAGTGTCGAATACTAAGCTAAGTTTAAGACAAGAATAAGTATATTTGTAAGTGCGAAACACATCCGAATTTACAATTTACCGATTCTACAGTTTACCTAGGCAAATTTTAAACGAGCTGCGTATATTATTTGTGTATGACGCTATGCAAGTTTAAGGATGAATCATACTGCCAATTCTAAAACGGAAATTAGTGTCGTATTAAGAATAAACTCACCTTGGTATTGGTGTTGGTGTCGGACGTGTTTGTAGATTGACCATAGATTTGTTGTAAAGGTTTTTCCCCAAATTGTTTCCGTGTTATGTTTTCACGTTAAAGAAATAAATTGGTATATATCCTAATGTTGGAATTATTACATAAAAATGTCAGTTAAATTTCGTTAATATGTCGTAGTAAACGCAAATATTACGTTACACAGAAAATAAATTATAATGGTGCGTTACTACGTAATTAGGTAATTAGGAATTAGTTACTATTTACTTTTTTTTTAAAAGATTTAAAAAATAGTATTTTTACGCTTTTACGTCGGAATAGTATTGGCATAAATAATTACATGGTTTTGTACCTTTTTTTTTAAATTGATATCATTAACATACAAAAAGACAATTTATGAAAAGATTTTTCTAGTTTTCCAACGGTACTAAAGAGTTAATGCAAACGGTTTTTCCCACGTATTATCTCTAAAATGTTCTATACAGATAAACAACTGATTCTGAGTAAAAAATCTATTGACAATGAATACATTGACGCATTTCGCATTTCGTGGTTAAGATGCGTGACATAATGACCTCCTAAATGTGTCCAACTAAAGTTATTTGTATAGCAGGTGCAAATTGTATGTAATCATTGAATGGAATTTTTCGATATTCGCTATAATACGGATATCAAACCTCTATGCTTAGTAACAGTCAGCATAGACAAGCATGAGTCGATGTTTTTTTTTTTTATTTTCGCGGGTATGTATCCGTTCCATTGTGACCTGCTGGCCTTAACGACTTGACATAATTAAAAAAAAAGAATCGTGTTCTTTCGGAATTATTATAAAAGGCTTATTTTTTGTTTTTTAATTTCTAAGAAACGCTACGTATTATCTGTTAAGAAGGGTTTTTATAGGCTTAATATTCGTATAATCTACATGGGCATGTGAACTATTTAGAAGAAAGAGACGTAATCTTAAGTTCGAGAAAGACAACAAGAGGAAAATATTTTAATATTTACTCTGAATAAGTACGTTGTTAAAGATATTGTTTCCCTCTTATGAAATAGTTTGTGGTAATAATCTGCAAAATTCCAGTTACAGTAGAGATATTTAATTACGAAGTACTTTTTGTGTATACAGTTGAAATTAATAATAACTAGTGTTGTAATGTTACGACGATGTTTCTAAAAGTAGCCGGGTTCATTCATTGAGGTTAATGAACTAAATAAAATAAAGTGTTGCCCATTGAAATAAACAAAAATTTATTTTTTTGACGATGTAATCACAGACTTATTAAAAGCCGTCATGTTTGTTTGATCAATTTAAACACTGTAAGATTTCAAAATAATAACGTTGTCAGTTAGTGATGTCTGTATACATAATTTCTCATTTTCATAGAATTCGATTGTACTATACTTGTTTGAGTTTTTAATTTAACTTTAAAGGTGTTAAGTGGTTTCTTTACGTCATTGCAGTATTAGAAGGAATAATTAAAAAGTAGAATATTTATTCTACACTAGACTTCCCTCTACCAACGATCTCGAGGCCACTGTAACGACCCGAGTGCACTTGTTGGATAATTTAATTCCCATTTAAAGTTACCCGAGTCTCCGCAGTACGTTTGAATCTTTTACAATATTGCTTACCTTGAAGTTTTCACTAGAAACAAATGAAAGTGTATGGAATCAGAAATGTAACCCATAAGTGTTTTTTACATACACCCTACGAAACGTGTTAGGGATGCACGCAGGGATAAAGAAAGCGAATTCCCTTTTACGTAACCAAACTGTCAGACGAGACAGCTCAGTCGTAGATCAACTAATCGCTGTAGATGTATAAAAAAATATCTACACCAAATTTAATCGAAGAACAACTCAATTAATTTGTATTACTTAAGTTAATGATTATAATTGTGGCCCGGTTTCTTTTACGCCTGGTGAAAACTTCCTCAAGGTTAATTCGCCTCCGTTCCGCATCAGTGGAAACGCACGTTAATAACATCCTTATGCGAGTTGATTTTCATCAACAAATTTATTATTCTCATATAATTTTTTTTTGTTAACAATTAAAAACTCCATATTTTAACAACTAAAACATAAGCCAATTCCTAGTTAGGGCATAAGAAAGGTCGCACACTACATTCCCGCTGCTAGCTTCAAGCAGAGATTGGTCTCTGGGATGGCATCTCTAACTGGGTAGTTGCGGATGTAGTCAATAAATAACTACGTGTTTCAGACTCTCCACAAATTCATCCCAAACTCTACGTGGATGATGTTGTGGGAAACATTGATTTGATAAGACAGACTTAACTATTATATATTGGTGCACGTTTTTTTCCATTGACAAGCAAGTCTAGATTGCGTCAAACCTTTCCGTAACTTGTTTACATTATTGAAACTTATTCAATTCCCAATTAAAATTGGTACATGGTTTATTTACTTTTATTTGAAGATGAAGCTTAAAATGTAAATTCAAAATTCATAAATAATTTTGATGTGAAGTATGTAACTAATGAAGAATGAATAACCAGTTTACTAACGCATTTATCAAATTAAATGTTTAACGTATATAGCCGCTAGAATTATTACAATAACGTGTTTTTTTAGTTTCCTACGCGATGTAATAATGCATACCAATAAAATATTTACATGTAATATCACGTCCTATTATAATAATTTGATATGTTATAAATTATTTTGTTACCTAATGTTTTTCTTTTTTTAAAATTCCTCTCTACTGAAATTAAACAGTGGATATAAGTTACCGATGGTGTCGCCCTCATTTCTGGTGTACTGCGAAATGCGGGGGTATTGAAAAATGTATTGATACGCTTGCTTTTTGACTTTGTTTATAAAATCAGATGCTCTAGATATGTGACGCTCTTGGATTCCTGACGAGTACAGCGACAAGACTTGTTGCAGATGGTTATGCCCTGTTATTATAATTATAGTCCAGTATAGAGTACAGTTTAGTTTAAAATCTATTCTATAATACTAGTATAAACAGTAGATTAAACTAACGGTTGAATTGTGCGTATTTGTATGACTTTTTTGTATGCATGTGTCATTAAATGCAATTGCTATGATTGCTAATTTCACGTCTAGAATATGTATTTAAATAACATTGTAAAGTGCAATTTAATATGAGTTCAATTTTAATACATACAATCTATATATATAAAAATTAATTGCTGTTCGTTAGTCTCGCTAAAACTCGATAACGGCTGAACGGATTTGTCTTATCTAGGTCTTGAAATGTTCGTGAAGGTGTAGGGAAGGTTTAAAAGGTGAAAAAAATTAGAAAAACTCCCATGAAAGCCTTAAAAATAGCCCTTATCCATTTCCCAAACAAGCGTTTTTTTCAGAGTAGGAAATGTTTTGTTTTTTTTGTATTTCCTAATAAATTCAAAAATCTGTTTATTTATTGCCTTTAAGGCGAAACAGAGTTCGCGGGGT
>JAODUI010000031.1:6699586-6710773 GCA_027563995.1 Papilio gigon
ACGTTTTTGCACGAAACTAATGCGCACACTGCTCACATAATTTGAGGTTATGTTTTTATCAGTCCTATGCGGTCGGAGTATGTTAATTTAAGCTTCCTAACGCTTTTACAAATTCACTCTATGAATTTTGCTAACGTAAACCCTTTTTTAGTTTTAAGTATTGCCTTTTTACATTAATTTCAAAATTGTGTTTGTTAATATATCACAGTTGGTTTAAAAAGGCTTATACACATTTTTACTTTATGTTTATTGATATATTAACGCAATAAAAAAAACTCGTTTAAACGTTTTTTACCGTTGACCGTTGAATGTATCATCAACCTGTCCTTTTTATTACGAAGGGTTGACTTGAGACTTATGGAGTACATAAAGACTCCACACATCTCTATCAGCTGTTATATCTAAATGCACTCCCTTACGCCGTCTCTCGCGCATAATCCATCCACACCTTCGGTCTTTCTCTACCTTTGTAGCGATCCACATGCTTCCTTGTTGTTCATGTGAAAATGAATTATACACCTTATGTATTGTAACTTTGTTAACATAATATTATGTAGTAATCTTACATAAGATAATTACAAACAAATGACAGAACTGACAGTTGTTAATAAGTTCAAGGGAAATCATTTGCAATTATATTGTTATAGTGAACGTCATACTCATTGCCTTAATAATATTTTATAGTTATAATAATGACTCGACAGGATTGACGTATTGCTTTATTGCATATAATTGTCACTTGTTTTTATTAAGTTAACATGTTTACTTAGTTTGTACTTATAATAGGAGCTTAATAATACAGAAGTTCAACTTGGTCCTCTGCATCTGGAATAGGCATTGTGGCGAATAGGGAATACTGGACTAGATTTGACGAGGCCTTAATACGAAGGTTGTAAGCATTATGATTGTATAAATAAAGAGTAAATATAACAATTTGATTTATTTTTGTAATAGACGAAGTTAATAGGCCCGGTAAGCTTAAGTCAAACTAAATTACGCTCACTAGCGCTCCTTTGTTGCTGTCTATTGCGTTTGACATGTTTTTTTCTTTTAAATAATTTTCTATGCCTATGCAGGCTTTACATATTTTCTGACAGAACTCACCGCGACAGCAGTGCTTTTCTTACCCGCCCAGATAAACGTCAAACTATACTCAATATACTAAAGATATTTATGACGCATACAAAATGGTTGGATGCAAAGTTAAAAATAAATTAACATCCTGTTTTTTTTTCTTTGACTAAAACCAATAAAAACTTCTTCCGCACTCGCCATTTACGGCTGTTAATATTTTTGGAACATTTATTTATTTAGCGATATTAAGATACTTATACAAACCAGTCTATTAATAGTTTTTGATATTTATTCTGTAGAAGGTATTAGAGAAAGACTATGTCCAGCAAAAGGCAGCGAACCGGAAAGACTGACGGAGCTTGTGAAGCGGGTCGCTGTCTCATGATGACCACAACCAGTCTGCCAAGACTGTAGTGACTAAGAAGAGGAATATCCAGTCGTGTGTAGACGAAGGCTGATTATAAAGGAGGACTTCTTAAAATGCATTAGAATATAAATTACTAGATAATAGGATGTTAGTACAGTCAGTGCGAAAATTACTTTAAAACTATACCTTAATTAAATAAGCGTGGTCATACGAATGAATACATGTTTAACTTCAATTCATTTTAGATTTTGTACTCAGACGTTTATACGCGCCCGTCATAAGGACGGTTTGTATGATAACCTTCGACTAACATATGTCTTCCGCACGTTTGTTTTGACCTGAACTAAATGCGTGTTTACAAATGTTATTTCCTGATAACTATTTATAGAACATATTTATGTTTCATTACTGGCACGAATAGTTAGAAATAAACAGCAATTGACACACTCGAGTCGATTAGTTAGTCTAAGAATTAAATTGTTTTATATAATACAAATAGAAGAAACCTGATCGTTAGTGAATTGTTTACAATAGTTAACAAATGAATAGATAATGTAACGAACGAGTGAACGAACAAACTAATGATTGAATGAATGTTTTAATGGACGAAGAACGTGTCGCAACGGTGTTGGCGACATTTAGAGGTCACTATGACGTTAGGCACCTAAATATTAATGTACCACAACAATGGAATAAAAAAAATAATTTGATTTACTTGACTTACTTGAAACTAAAACTGATAGTGTATAAACATATTCGAGTTATACTTTTTTATCTATCGCAAAATGTCGGCAAGTGTGCCGAACGTTCGTTTCAAACACGAAGAACCGTTAGATAAATATTTTCGTAGATATCAATAGGTTAAATAAAACTATTAATATCAAATAAAGCTTTGTTCGAGTTTGTTGCTTAGCGGTAGTAATCTCAAGGTTATCTAATATAATAAAATTCTTTTATATGGTATGACCGGAACAAACTCCGACGTACAATACAATTTGTTATAAGAGGGAATATAATAGGAATTATTAGGATTTAAAAAAAAAAGAAGTACGATTAATTTTATTTAATAAAATATAAATACGTTGCTTACATTATAAGACATTTGAAATTAAAGCTATTAATGGCGTATTATTTCTAATTATTTTAAATTTATTAAAGACTTAGTTAAACTCGTTTATACATTGACTGTTGTTTCTAGAATTATATAAAAAATCAATTACTTATTCTAAATTGTTTGGTATTTATCAACTTACAACGAAATTAAAATCTGTTGTCAATTATTAATAGAAATTATTACCATCTTAGTATCAATTTATTTGTTACCGATATCCGGTGGCCATGGTAAGTTTATTCATGCGTTTTTCTTATATTTACGGGTCAAGCGAGTCCCTTTCTTCGCTAGACGCCCCCAAGCGATTCGCTTACTTCTCTCAAGGCATTCGACTGGTGCTTAGGTTTCAAGTTGCCTTCTTATATAATCTAGATTCCGGATATCTCGGGAAACAATAGGCAAGTTTTATTAGTAAATAAATCTTTGTATTATTTACCCTTGAGATATACGTAATCTGGTAAGTGTTAGTATGTAACTTATTTACTTGGTTGTTTATATTATCCATTGTTATTGACCTACATACATACATTCTCTTGAGATTTCGACGTTATTTATTTAACGTATCCAACGAACATCAGATAAATAGGAAAGTAAAAATATAGTATAAACAAAAATAGAACACGTAAACGAAAGAAAATAAATTACATATAATTGGTCTTATCGAAGTTATTTACACATGATGCGCCTTGTTAATGATTCCTCCAAATATTTCGAAGTCTATTTATTGAATAGATGTTTGTAAATAGGTAACATGACTAAACGTATCTGGATAAAATTTTACAGAGATGTTACTGGAGTATGGAGCGTCTTCCCTCCAGGCGGACCGACGACAGTTTGGACGACTGGTAGTCGTTGAATGTGGAAGACGGGGGACCGCGTACTGTGGAAGGCATTGGGAAAGGCCTATGTCCAACAGTAGGCAGACAAGGGCTCATGATGATGATGAATGGCATAGACTACTTAACAATTTTTTTTCTATTCCACGCTGATGAAGTCGCGAGCGCGAGCTAGCATACAGATAAATCAAATGTGGGTCTTATTATCATATAGTAAATCAAAAGCTACTCAGAGTTTTAATACAGCATTATAATATGTCGCAATAAACTTTGTCCTTCTAAATTACAATGGTATATTGCACTAAGATGATTATAGAAAAAGGTGACTAGAAGCAAATAGATTCCATATGAAATTAAGATATTAAAATATATTAACAAAGTACCAAGAAATCGAAGTTTATTATTTATCTATAGCGACTATACGATATTGTTTACTTGTAGTATAAAAATGAACAGCTGAAAGTTTTGCTAAAAACAAATCTTGAGAACAGCTGAACCTAGCTGATTCTTTCATTAGAATATACCTTGAAATACGAAGATGGTTCATAGAGAGAGAGAGAAATTTGAAAAATTGTCTGAACAAGTCAACTTCCGTACAATCTATTCGTAATAATACTTAAAGTCAATTTGAACTTTAAAATCAAACTATAAAGACGAGTGTTGAGTGTTCGCCGGGTCAGCTGGTTATGTAATAAATATTGACCTTCGTTATTTGTTTTTAAGGTCATGGGAATCGATGCAAAATATTGGACCACGTGTGCACTGCACTTGGTCACAATTGAAAGACACCTATGTCCAAGGTCAGCTTCAGGTCATACATAAAACACAAACACCTTTTCTATTGTAGGATAATTCATTATTATTGTCATAATTTTGTTTAAAGTCAGCTTGTGCTCGGCTTGCGACAATAATCAAATTTAGAAACGAACTTACTAGACCGCTTAGTTGGTTGTCCCTTAAACGAAGGCTATTGGCGCTTACTGACGAAGATATCGCAATGAACGCGGTTGATCTTTAACATTTCTACGTAAAGAATTAGCATGTTAGCAGTTATAGCGTCTTATATAACGCGCTATGCAATGATATACTCAATTATGACACATAAATTGTTTGTTAATCTCAAAGTTACCCAACTGAAGGTAACCGTAATGAAGTTTGGCAATTCGTTACTAAGACGATTTTGTTTCTTATCATTATTATCATTATATTTACGTATTCAATCACGTTTTAATAATTTGATGATAATAATGTGGTAATCATTTTGTTATTTTTTTTTTTAATTCAATTTAATCCTACTGTCGTGAACATATTGTGTTATTTATCTACATTTTTGTGCTTCTTTTATCTTACGTTGATCGTAATTTTATAAATGGAAGAATTTTAAAAAATTAATATCAAACCTTGGAGTTTTGTTACTTGTAGAATTAATTGTAAATGTATTAAATTATTAAAACTTTCGTGAGACATTTCACTATACTACTTATAAAAACGGCCTAACTCACGTGTAAATCGGTGTCGGTACCGACTAGTTTCGAGCCCATCGTGGCCCTTTGGTACTATAGTACCAATCCCACCCACCCTTCTTCAGGATGAGTGGGATTGTTACTATATTGCGTTCGGGGCCCGTCCTTCACTGCTTTACACGTGAGTTAAGCCGTTTTTATAAGTATTATAATTGAATTAATATTTGATTTTGTTCCAATATACAAATAATTACAGCTGAACATTTTCTTAGTTAAATATCTTAAAAATTAAATACAGATTTCGTAAACGTTATCAAAGTTTCGTTAACTGTTTTTTAAACAGTTGTATTTCAAAATTCCTAAAACAAACTTTTAATAACTTTTCCTTCACTTGCAACGTCGACTGCGTCTTTTTCATAGCTCGTTCCGATCCATTTATTTATTTATGTACCTGAAAAAATAATAATTTATTTAACATCGTATATATACTATAACGAGATTTAATTGCGTACCATTACGAAATAATTATGTGAATAAACTATATTTAGTATAGCATTTATTAAAATTATTATAAGATGATATTAAAATTAGATTTTTTCTACACAAAGTTATCCTATAACTTATGAAATATCCAAAACATTTTACGTTACGTTAGTATGAAATGACCTTTTAAATTGACACTTTAGCATTTTACTTTATTATGAATTAAGATGACGGTTATAAGCGGTTAGAGTAATGCTCTGCCCTAACTAGGTAACATCTAGAACACGTGTGTTCGACATTGGATTATTCGATAAAGACTTGGGCGAACCTTCCGGCGTAGAGTCGTACTCGCGGTTAGAAAGTGGCATTTTGCAAGCATTGCACGCCGACGTTTCCAGACCAGTTTACTTTGCAATACCTGCCACTACGAAAATATCGCGCATTTCCCAAGATTATGTCAGTTCGTTGCTCCTCTTACATATTAATGAATATTTCAACTAAAGTATTGTTTTACGCTTATAAATTTAAACAATTTAACAACACTAGTACATTCTACATTCTTGAAAGTTATTGAGTCTGCGCCATCAGTCAATGCCTGATGGATGAGGTTACTTTTGACACGGCTTTTTTGACAGAGTGACAAGATCACGATTGTTGTTCGTTATTTTTTTGGTATTGCCATAAATTATAGTAAAATATTGTTTAAAATGTTATTTATCATTCTAGTACAAAGTATGGATGGTAAATATTTAATTTATATTCAAAATATCGGTATTAATTTTCAGATGTAATCAACAGTATAAAAGATTTGTATAGAAACTTTAAACTTTCAAGGTTTTTACTAACATATTTTTTTTATTTATTTTTTACTGTACCACTAACATAATGTTCGCAGTGCGAACTTGAACAGTAGTGGTCGCAGAAGGATGAAGTCAGACCTATATTGCTACCTGAAATCATTATCGTACGCTACAAATAGAGTCAGCCCGTGTCGTGGTCACCGCGGCATGCAACTGTGCCGAAATATCGGAAGCTCAAAGTTTCTTATTGTTGGACGAATCACGTTTCTAACCAACATATAAAACAAGGTTCGAAGAATAAGGTCGTGGAAACATGAGTAGGCTTAAGAAGGTATGAATGGACTAAGTCATATGATTAAAACGAACGGAAAGGGAACCCTTCGGGCACTCACAAGTGTTCTTGTTATGAAGTACTGGCAGAAATATATAATCTGTATTACAATTAAAGTATAGTACCAGTTTATCAGAGCTTAATATTTTACGATGAAACGAGCGGAACGAGAAATAACTGAACTATTGTGTCTTAGTATATATATAACATCTTTAAACTATTCAAATTACAGTTCCGTAAAACATATCTGTACTTGGTAATTTATTTTACAATATACAATATAATTTTTTGAAGAAATTCCCAGTTATCAAGTTAACATCGCATATCTAACATTCGTTATTCAATTAAATTAAGAACAAAAACATTATTTTAATTACATGTGCGTAGATAAAAAGAATTTGAAAAATAAACACAAAACGTACGAGACGAATTAATCACATGTTTTTTTTTTGTTTAGGAAAAAAATTGTAACTCTTAGAGAAATATAGAAGTTACTGGAAATCTTTGAATTATTGTTTATCGTCTGTTCCTTCGTAATTAAAGTTTTTTGTTCTATTATAAATTAAAATCATATAAATATTCATATAAATTGTAGGTGAATTTAGAACGAATAAACGGTTGATGAACGGTAAATAGTATCTTCTGACAATAATTCAACTTTTTGTAAAGCGTCTATTGTTACCAATTAATATTTATTGAACTCATTCATATCTCGGATAATTTAACGAAGAGATTGTTCAGTTCAATTTACACATTAAGCCAAAGATTTTTTTCACACAATAACAACTGACCCTTCTACCTAAGGAAGGTTACATGAGATCTTATATGTGAATTCATACCCTTTTTATTCATATCCTCTTTCACACAATCCATACACACCTTCTGCCTTCCTCTATCTTTGTAGCCATCCACATTCAGTAACTTTTCTTGTTAATGTTCTCACCACATCTTCGCTCAATGTGTCCATGCAACGCTTTGGTTCAAAACTTTCAGTAATCAATTAAATAAAATTAATGTGAATAAGATCATTAAAATAGTTTGTTCTAAAAAAATTAAGATGGTTATCGTAATGCTTTTGTAATTTAAACTTTAATTAATGCTGATCGGAAAGAAAGTCTTGTAATATGAGTAGAAAACAAAAATATTATTATTTGGGAATTACAAAATATTTAGCGTTTTAGCGACAGAATATAATGTGCCAAGATTTGAGTGTTCGATTGATTCTACGGTACATTGTCGAAATTCAAACGAGATGCGAGTTTCGCAACGTGACTACGAAATATGGCGACACTCGCCGCCAAATGTCACCGGGCGGGGTTTATTTGATCTGTGGTGGAAACGCGAACGTTACTGGCATGTTACTAAAAGTTAAAATCGACAGAAACTTAACCTCAAACTATACAAAATTACCTAACCTCAAAATTTACTTTTCGATGTTTGACAAATTTGGAAAAGGAATATGTAATTTTTAACTCTGGCAACATATTTTATTTTTGCTACTTAATTTATTTTTCAGAAACACACTGCGACGTATGATCGTTGTCATTTATCGTATAAAAAGTTTTAGTACACACGTGAGGTAATTTAGACTTACCGCACGCGGTGTAATCATTGCTGTTTATAAACTATAAAAGTAAAAGGTTAGGTTAACTGTCAAACATATTTTAACACAGAATGGTACATTGTTTACTTTTTTTAATATTAAAAACAAACAACTACATAAAAAGTAACGATTCATGTTGTCCGTGACAATTATAAAATTGTCTTATAGTGACTGTTGGGTCAAATTAATGTTATTTTCATATTTATAATTGTTTATAGAGTAACGCGGAAACTTCTCGAAATCATATTTGTTGTCAAGGCAAAGATATTCCATTAAATTTATTTCATATATTTGTTCGAAAAGTATCAAAGAACCTTGACCCTTGTTGATTTGATAAATCATAAAGGATAATGTACTTCCGCATGGCAATAATTAATATTTTGTTTCGTTAGTAGACATATAACTGTTCTAAAATTAGTTTTGGAATAAAGGTTTCCTAATAAAATGAATACCGATTTGAATAGCTCATGTAGAATTATTATTATTGTAACAAAAAGGTTGACTTACCAAAATGTCGGGTACACAAATCAAACATGACTAGTAGATTGGGAACATTAAATAAATAAACACTTTTACAGTTCAATAATAGTCCCGTTCAACTTCTAATAGCGAAGCCGAGAAACTTTCGACTATCCGTCGACGTACTCGAAAGGGACGATGTATTACTACTTTTTCTCGACAGTACATTTTTTCGAACAGTCTTTTTAGATTCGAGAAATCTATCAAAGACCTGCCTTATCGTCGAATGCTTTCTGTCGAACGGATTGGGGAACATCGTCGCGGGTTCACGTTCGACTTGGTACTGTGATGGAATGCGTGTTGCAGCGTGCGAGCGAGAGTGGGGCGTTGCAAAACATGTAGTAGGGGTCAAGTTCATGTTTAACTCGACTGACCAATACTACGTCCTAACTTGAAGTATAGGAAGATATAGATTAAAATAGTTATTGTATTAAAAAATCTAAATCAGAGTAGAAACTTGGCAGTTACAGTGTTTTATGATTTATTAAAAAACATGAAAATAAATATATATGCTCGTACCTTTGTATTTGTTTAGGGATTAAGATAAACTTATGACATGCTGGTAGTGGGTTCGATTCCCGCCATGCACTAACGTGTTTCTCGCAAAGTGACGTAAGGCCATAAAGAATAGGCAAGCAATATCGTATAGGAACTCATAAGATTTGATGTGAAATAGTGCAGACTCAGCCTGATATTGAGCTGCCGGGACAATCTCGAGTCCGAGATTTCATAACGTCCCCTGAGAACTATTTATCAAACGGTTACACAGAAACTATATTTGGTATTACTATTTCAGATATGAAGAAAGGAATTCGGTCTTTAGTATAAAAAAGTTACATAGTAAAAAAAATCAAGTCCTAAAAAGCAATAGATGTTAATGATAATTAAAAAAAAAAGATGAAAAAAAAAACTGACTCATGAATTATTGTTTAGTGAAACACGTATATTTGTATTCAATTTAATTGGCTAATTAAAATAAACGCACAATACTAAATTGATGGTGTTTACTTTAAATTCGCCACGCAGAGACGTCGTCAGCCCGGGATCTTTGGGACCATTTAATATTTGTTAGTATGTAAATTAACAAAAAATATACTTAATTAGTCTTAACTCGTTAATCTCGCAGTAGTTTGATGTCATACTAACAAATCAACCTGTTAGATGACGTCACAAGCTCATAAACCTTTAAAAATTATTAAATAATCCTAAATATAGTTATGTGATATAACCTGTCAAATTTCGTGGCATCGTAAATTAATTTTCAATGAAGTTTTACCTCTCTAAAAGGTCATTACATTATCATTTATATGGACAGGTTTTGGATCACATGTGAATTGTTGAGGTCGAGTTATTGAATAAATTAAAGGGACCAAGGGTATAAAGTCACATCCTCTGTTACTTAGATAACCGGTCATTGACAGGCGAGGGCCGACCCACACCGATAGACAGTACGTAAACAACATCCTGTTCCAAAGTGTAACCATTGTATTATACAATAATAATACCTGCTTCAATAACATGAAGGACAGCTGACGTAAATCAGTAACAAAACAGCACTTCTAAAGTAAATGTTTTTATTATAAATTCATGTAATCTTAAAAGGTATCACTCGATAAAAAGTGCTCAAAACATATCTAAGAGAGCTGCAAGACCAGGGCCTGGCGCGGGATCTAGTTAGGTGGAGACTTTTATAGTTGGAGACAGACAGGACATACAAGACACACTTAGGGTCGCTGCGTCACAGTAGTTAGTTAGCTTAATCTTAAATGACTATAGTATCCCTTCAATCGACGCTATTAAAAAGAGGCTAGAGTGATCAAGTGGATAAAGGTTTTATAGATGTTGGCCCATAGCAATAAGTCGTGAACAATTACCGAGACCTTCTAAAAAGCAGATGAGTTCCATTCATAGAATAAACGCATTCTGCGTTTATTAATGAGTTATTTGATGTCGGATTCTGATATTTTAGTTTTTGTTTTAATGCATTTATTAGATGCTAATCTGATACTTTAACATTGCAGTTATTTTTTCCAGTTTTTTTGCTTACTTTGGCAAAGAGTTACAGAGAGGAGTCACACGGAAGAGTTTTTATTCAAATTGAATTCTGTATCGTTTTTCTTTTATTTTTGCTATACTTATGAATATGCAACCTGCAGTCTTTTATGATACTCTGTACCGTATTAGTAGAAGATGTTCTAATTTTCAGATATTACCCTTCTCGTCTGACCCTTAACAGCTAGGCTCCAAGCTCCGTGAAGAGAAATCTAATCAGTTGATGCTGACAATTGTTTTGCTAAGAATTAAACTATTGACAAGTTAACACTAATGGCAAAGCGTTATTTATTTAAAATTCCGCAATAGCGATTTAATTGATTATCCATTATTTATTAATTTTTCGTCGTAAGGTCAATGTTAGAAGGTTCGACAGTGAATTATACAATTAAGGATGTAACGATTGCCTCCTAATGTTTCTTGGTGGATTGTTTCTAGAATTAACGCATCGGGAAATTCGAATACCTAATTAAACTATTAAAACTTTCGTGAGACATTTCACTAATCTACTAATAAAAACGGCTTAACTCACGTGTAGATCGGTGTAG
>JAODUI010000031.1:6733861-6759547 GCA_027563995.1 Papilio gigon
GAGCCCCCGACGGGCTCGAAACTAGTCGGTACTGACACCGAGTTGCACGTGAGTTAAGCCGTTTTATAAGTAGTATACTTACGATGTTCCAATATCGATGAAATCTAAATCAACGATGTGATGTATTCTAATGCCGCGCAGTATGCTCTCGCAGGCCTGGTCGGTGTAGCACGTGGGGGACACCGTGTGCTGGATGACAACCAGTTGGACTGGTGTCTTGAGCATCGACATCCGGCGCGACTTCTCACCGCTCCATAGCGTTATTGGTAATACTCCGCAGTCTCTATCTGTAATCATGAAATATATCATAATGAAATCCGGTGACGGCACAGCGGTCACAGTGAAGGTTAAGCAGTGATATGATTATTTGAAAATTGATTAAGGAGATAGTGATGACTGCAATACCGAATGATAGATCTATTTGAAAGACAAAACCTCCACATAGAGTGAAGTATCAGATTAATGATGTTCAAACTTTAAAATGACAAAAAACTGAATGATATTTACCGGCAGCTGCTACAACTTTGGCAACGAAAACAAATAGTAAAATTAAATTCGTCATCGCGCTTGTAACAGGATCTAGTCGATGAGGTACAACTCTACCACGTGCGAGTATAAAATGGATGGAGAACAAATGTTGACAGTATATAAGTAGAGGATCACAATGGTCGGTAACTTGTAAATCCCCGACGCGTTTATTATCCCGGATAATGTTATACAATAGTTCACAATATTTATATCTAAACAAACCTTTTGTTATAATGCTAGGCAAAAGCAATAGATTCTTCAATGGATTCCTAGTCACATGTTACTTGTGAGCATTGAGGAATTTATATAAACACTATTGATCGTTAACATACGCATCTGTTTATCGTTACATGAACCTTTAACAATTGTAAGGAAGTCAAAAGTGACTCGGTAAAATGAATGAATTCTAAACGAGAGTCAGTCCGATAAACGTAGGATCATGTGCTTGTACCGATGAGTACCTTTGGAGATTCCGGGACCCAAGGATGGGCACCAAGAGGTTCATCAACTAGAAATCTCCCATGGCTTTGTCTTTCCCCCAAAAGGTATGCTATCTTTTGTAAATTTCCCCCCGGTACCAAAAAAGAGGTTTGATTGACGCGGACGTAACTGAACAAAATCTTGATAATATAAATACCAAGAGATGATATAATAAAAAAGTAGCCCAAACAGAATAGACCTTTTGAAAACTTCAAGAATAATTTGGCTAAATAGGAGTAGTGGAGTTCCATTTCGTGATCAGGGGATTTTATTGCTTTTTACATACCTTGTTTTATTGAGTACTTCATATTCAACAATTCTAGTACCATCGCACAAAAGAAATTTTACGACTAACTCATATTGTGTATATTTACAACTAATTAAACTAACAGTTCTGGGAAAGATAAAATTCTATTTATGTACAAGAATTATTTAAATCAGTTGCCGATAGATATCGTATAAGTTTTGAAACGGTAACTATCGCTGTATGTTCTGAATTAAAAAAATAACGAATTATTTTTTAATTATAATTAAGTAACTGTCGTTAGCGACATTGTTTACGCTGTTTTTTGTAATTGCTAGCTATGTTTTATTTCAGACTATGTTCAAATTTTGTAGATGTGTAACAAAACATTAATCCGAACTTTTCCATTTACAACATTAGTAAAATTACGTGAGCAAAAGATAATTTACTCGAGAAAGTTTGTGTGAAGATTGAAGAAGGAAAGAGAAATAAATTTATTCTAGGTTACGTTTAGTATAAAGGCTATGTATGACATAATTACTAGGTCTTTTGGTTTAGGTACTAAATTCTCTCACGCATCATTAGGACTTAGGTCTTCCCCGTTTTGCATCTGCATGTGATTGACTTACCATATCGCAGGAACAGGAAATACTAAATGATTCATAAAAAGACTGAAAATGTTCAGAAAAATAATGTGATCTTGTAACCATTTTTTATTGTCTATACTTACTACAGCGAACGAAAAACTTATGTTATTTAATATTTTTCGGTATAATCGAAAAAAGGAATAATTTTCCCTTAATAGAAACACTAGAAATGTAAACAGTACATAGCAACGTGAGAAAAACCGAAAACATTTCGATGGAAAATTTAAGAGGTTTGTTTTGCTATTTGCGCGACAACAACCAATTCTAGTTGTGTCGTGTCAAACACCGGGGTCTGGTCTCTATTGAATTGAAGGAAACAATGCAAAAAATACGTCGTAATATTTAATATTCAAATAGACAAAACTTTACTTAAAGTATTCTTTTTTTGTCTATAAAATTATACAAAACATTCATATAATAATATAAAAGTATTTAAAATCTATGAACATTGTAATTTTATTCGCTGTATTCATACTTAGGTTCCAAGAGTCACGTTTTTCAAAGTATGGTAATATGAAACAGGGTTTTCTATTGGGAGCCCACGTAACAAACGATACCTGACGAATAGGACAAGCTTCTTATCGAAGAATTATTTTTTTATTAAACCTCCTGATATATCGCTTAAAACAAAGTATTCTGAATTAATGGAAAGCGGAAGAAGTACTTGTTAAGTTTAATATACTTACTCATTACGTGTCCGCCCTTAGTTGTCCAATGTGTAACAAAGAAAACATAGTTCATAATGTCTATTAACAAAGGCGATGGTGTTTTGTTTTAAAGTCGATCTACCTAGTTCTTATCTCGTCTTTATACAATTAGGGGAAGTTATAAAGTTTACTAAACATATAATGAAGTAAATTTACTAAAGATCTAAGTTTCTTAAACTACGAACAAGCGAAGCTCTAATTACGCGTACTGTTGAGTTTAGTTCACTAACATTATAATGAGATTCAACTTTCAGTTCACTTTTGTTACGAGTATCTTGGTAGGTTCGGCGAGATCGACTATAGGAAAGCAAGCATACTGTTGTAGTTTGCACTAATATATTTTGAACCGTCCCGCAATTACTAAGTAACTAGGGCGATATCCTAGTTTAACATTTTTATATGTGTGCTGATTTGTAATGGATGGATGGATGTATTTGTTATAATGTAACTTAAGAAAGTCAAAGCTCATCTTAATAATAATCGGAGGTAAATTTTAGGTAGTAATAATGTTTCGAAAATCTTGACAGTTCCCATAGGATAGCTGTGTATTTGTAATTCTTAGATCTTGTCGCAGGCGTCGGTTTGTTATCAACAATTTTATAACGCCTTAAAGTTTGAATAGCACTGTACAATATTTTGTACACTTTGCTGGCTTAACACAGTCAGAGGCTATCGTATGCGGGGAATAACTATTCCCTATAGTCTATCGATTAGTTAGTTACAATAATTAGTTGCAATATATCGTTTTAGGGCTGAGCCGAATATCGCGATAATAAAAAAAATGTTTAATTTGAGATGATCTCTTGAAGATTAAGATTTCACTTTTAATTGTTCACAATCAAAATCGCATACTAAAGACGCACTGGATGAAGAATGATGTGGTTGTCGAACATTGTAGAACTATTTCGCTTGACACAAGACGGGCAAAGGTTCGCTGGACTGACAGCCAACCTCCATTAGAGAGGAGGTACAAAGAGAGAGATTTTTTGTAGATGTAACAGTGATAATAGAAAGGGTAAAGTACCGCGACCGCAATAGAAATACAAGTGAACGATACTTTCGTACCTTTTTAATTTTCTTCTACTAATTCCAAGCTGTATTAACAAGATTGTAATGTTCCTCCATCCTTTGATATTGAGTGAACCGTCAAATAAGTTTATGATCTGAATTATCTTAAAACGAGACCCGAGAAAATAAAAAAGAATATTAGGTTTATAAGTTTTACATATTTTTATAGCATAAAACACTTGCCGTAAATGTCTACAACATATAGAAAGACTGTTGATATGTTGTGTAAAGTACACACAGAGGAGGGGACGTTTAAAAAGAGGTTACATATCGTTTCCCGCCGAGTCCACTTCCCTTTCCCACCCTTCCTTGTAATCGAGGGAAAAATGAGAAAACGGAAGGAATAATTTGGCATTGAGCAACCAAACAAAACGCGGAATTGCTTACACCTGACGCCAGTCTTTTGTTTGGTCGTGACATTGCAGCGGACAAGCAGGCTGTCTATATAGCAGTTCCTATTGTGGACTCTACCACTGTTAAAGCGATAATATAGGTTCAAGTAAAAAAAAAACTATTGAGAAGATTGAGATGCTTCTACAGTCAACTATACTTCAGAGTTATGTAAAACTTTTATGTATGAGTACCAAAGTAATTTACTATATTATTAATTAAAATTCTTCCATACTATAAGAAACTTTTACTAACCAAGATATAAATTATGTTTTATTTGAACTATAATTTGAAGGTAACTCGACAGACTTTTTAAAATAGTTATTTTGTATTGAAAATTGTGTCGGCGATAGAAAACCCTTACATCTGTAATCCTGTATAACTTGTTTACTTTAGAAGTAAAGGCCGTACTTTTGGTAGGATGTTTGCGAAATGAACTACGCAACTGTAGTCCTTTGTTGTTTAATCTTACTTAAATGAACTAAGCTTTTGGAGAGCTTAAGATCTGAATAGTCAAGATTACATAGAAAGCGCTAGTAAGTAATTATTTGTAATTTATTTGGTTTAATTTTATGTCTTCTTAGTACGATCATTCCTACGACAAAGCTGGCTGTAGGGCCGTTATAACACTAAACGCGAAGTCAAAGAAGGGGACTTGCAGCAGTCCGTTATGATACAGTCCCTGACTATAAAGTGATTCCGTGTTGACTGCATCATTGCTTGGTATAACATTGATATGATGCTGTATTAACGTAACGTCGTAAAAGGAGCACATACCTTCCTGTCATGACACCTTTCTGCCTTCTACACTGCCCTTTTAAATAGTCCGTAAGCTGAATGAAATGCATTCCCTTCCACGCTTCAATTCCCGTCATTGTTAGAAACGGGTGGAAAAGTGAGGAAGTAAATTTAATACGAGGAATTACTCTTAGTTAACGCCTGCTTCCCTGTCCTCGTAGTATTGAATCGGTCGAGGCTGCCATTCTGAAAAAGATTTCACTGGTATCTTAATCATATTACTGTAAACTAATATCACAATATTTATTTATTACTCATTGTCATATAAAGTAATTTGTGAAAACCTTATATCGTTATTGTTTTGATATCACAACGATCTTTTGCCCTTATGTTTTGCGCCGTGTTATTTAGAACATCGATAAGAAAATATGGGAATTTTCTAGAGTCCGGGGCGAAATGTTTCATGAGTATTTAAGATCGTACAAAATCGTTTTAGTTTTATTCTGGAGTAGTATTTCAATAGACATTTACACATTCAGAAGCAATATTTAATAGTATTTATTAAAATGGCTTATTTCTTTATGTTATTTGCATTCATTTTAAATCAAATATTTCTGTCATCAGCGGCATTTGTTGGTAAGAACGTTTTCAATTTTAACCGCTTTTATTAATCACTTTTTGTGAGTATTGTTTGCCTGGCAACATCGGCCGTACATCAGTAGTAATTATATAAGACTAATGATTTTTTTGGTATGGAATAATACAAAGTTCTTCATTTACTTGCAAGTTTATGTCACGTCTACTAACATCTAAGATCAACAAACTTCCTTGTCAATAATACAAAATCTATTATAGAATGTGTTCGATTCCTGTATCTATTTCAGACACGAGTTGTGGCGTTGTACCAATGTGGATTTGGGGCTGCGAGTCGACGCGGCGTAAAGAAGTATTAGATTTGCCAGTGAAGATTGTTGTCATCCAGCACACGGCGACACCGCCGTGTGATACTGACCGCACTTGTGAGGCCAGCTTGAAGAGTATACGAGATTACCACATCAATCATTTGAACTTCGTCGACATCGGTCCATCGTAAGTAAAATTTATTTACTCGTTAGCATTTCCAGCAGAATTCGGTTTTCTATTTGCATCACTCATTCCTTAAGTGGTCACTATGAGAGTCCCGTTGTAGCGTTTTACCATAGTAAAGAAAGGTATCTATACAAAGCGATGACTTAAGCAAAAACTCAAAGTGTAATAATCTTTTGATATTGCTAATTTTATTTCTTCGAATACATACAATTGAGTTTCCTTTGTAATGTTTTACAGATTTCTCGTAGGAGGCAACGGTAGGGTGTACGAGGGCGCGGGCTGGAAGCACGTCGGGGCTCACACGCGGGGGTACAATGACAAAGCCATAGCCGTGTCTTTCATAGGAGACTTTTCATGTGAGTTAAAGCTTACTTATGTCTAAAGCTTAACATAACTAGCTTGCTTGCACAATAAGAAAAAAAGATTAAAGTAACTTTGTCATTTAATTTGAAAGAACTTTAATATTTGTTGTGTTATTGTTTTTTTTTAATTCCACATAACTGTTACATATCCAGATGACCTGCCGACTCCCGAAGCTCTGCAGGCGGCTGAAGATCTACTATCGTGCGGTATCAAGAATTACTACCTGACTCCAAACTACCGCATCGTGGGTCACAGGCAGTTGTCTGCTACCGGTAGTCCGGGAGACAAGCTACAGGAACATATCAGTACGTGGTCGCATTGGACTCATTCTTTGTGATATTCGAAGCACCAATGGCTAACGGTACTGATCACTGATCTAGCGTTCACGAATTCCAAATACCACTATGGTCGATTTATATCCTAGTATAAACATTACTACTCTATTGGAATGGTTACATACTGTCATTTAATATAATTACATTTAAATTCTAAATGTATCTGACATTGTAAATATTATATTACCATCATTAGTTTTTTTTTTTAGATTTCATTTCTTTAACTTAGTTTTAATGACTCGAAGTAACTATGTTATTTGTTTATCTTGTGTTTAACTTAAATATAAATTTTGATACAAATGTGATTGTTTTATTAATGTTACGTAATGTTATGTGATACGATACTTGGCGACATCTGGAACAACAAAATAATTTTGATGACATATTGTTCGGATGTTTTGAAGCAGGCTAGAATAGAAATACTGAAATAGTTTTAGGTAGTTTTCATATAATTTCATTAAATTATTGATCGATTGTCAATATTGAAATTAAATTCGAAATTGTTATTCAGTTGTCATAGTTCCGTGGATTTCTACAAAGCGTATTGTTGACCCTTGTCAGATTTTAGTGAAGGAATTTCCGTTTTCGAAAATTTAAACAGTTAATTGGCGTGACTTAATTATTAGTCGATAAATTGTTTAACGCTTGACAAATTTAGAAGCTCACAGATGCTTAAGTCAGCTACACACCTTCAGTTCTAATTGTACTGTTGTAACTTGGTGAAGTCTAAGAAAGCTCTCTGGCACAAAAAAACGAAACCAAAACAACAAACATAAATGTGAGAATATATTACATGTATATAATTATTTAAGTATGTATATATAAATACATTCAGAAACTCAGAACTAAATATATAAAATGTACAGAGCAAAAAAAGATTACGGTCCGTGAGTCTGTAGAAGCGTTAAAAAACTGAAGTGTGTAAAACTGCAATTTACGTTATTTTTATGTCGTCATTTTCAATTATTTGAAGTAAAACAAATATCGCATAATTGAGAACATATTAGAAACATCCTTTCTTGGTATATAACGATAAGAAAGTAGAGGTACTGATAAAAATATTAATTCTGTTGATTGAAACTGTTTATCTCAAAAATGTATTAAACGTTTGCTACGTAAATTGGAACAGAGTAAACAGAAATTAATATTTTTCCATTCATAACTAACACAAATACCTCATTTTTATCTAAAGGAATTTTTTTTTGCACGTAAAGTAGAGTAATCAAGTAGAAAAATCAATAAGAAAGCAATATAGGAACAGAGAGGATCGCCTTTTTAAATGGCTCCTAAGTTTTCAAACGATCTAGATTCAAGAGATCGGATAAAGATCTGAAAATACTGAGCCAGTAATATTTGACACCTTCCTAAAATAAATCGTAAGAAAGTAATAAAGTTTCGAAATTGGATTCGATTTAATTTAAGATTCTAAAATTCTTTTCAATCATTAAAACTTCATATCTTATAGACTTTATCGCAAGAATTTGACAAAAGTATCAAACGGAGAGCAGTATTCTATGACGAATATGAAATGTACTAATTCAGTTTCACAGTCACTGAATATCGCTTCAAATATTCTACAAAAACTCGGAACATCTAAGCTTAGTACACACTACTATGTTTGATTGATTAATGCATGTATTGGGATGTGTGTTTTGATCCTGACAATACTGACCTTTGACAAAAATATTATTGATTGAATATTATGCGTAATTAAATAGTCATTGAGTTAGTAAGTTGATGAATTTTATATGGCCGCAAAGCGCCTGTCAAAATATTACATCGCACTTTTTTCAAATAAGTTCAGTAAATAATAACGCAGGCGTTTAAATTAATTAAATTTCAGAACTAAATAAACATAAGACAAAAATATCTCAATATTACTTTATATATAGAACAGTTATTCCCGGTTACTGACAAGTCAATCAATTTAAATTACGATTATTTACTTAATTTGGGTTATCAGAACGCCTGTTACAAAGTAAAAGGCAATCATTTATATCTGCGCCTTTGATTACATTTTTAAGTATACTAAACAAATCTTTATTACACGAATTACTTTGGCAAGAGATAAAGTGCGGCAGCAATTACTCATCCAGTTAAACTACGTAATAAAAGTAAATTGCGTTGTTCATGTAGCTGTGAAAAAACCCACATCATAGGGATTGTGAGCTCGATCGAGATACTCTGGTCTAAATAAGTTTTCCTATACTGAAAGGTTATTAAAATTAATCGAATTATTTGAGTCTATATATAGACATGAAACACAAGCTCAACATTACATATTTTTGTAGCAACTATGAAATCTTTTCTTCTTTTTATATATCATTTCCTCAATTACAATAACAGTTCCAAATTATTTTTCTGTCTCTTCGTTCTAATTTATTAGCGAATCAATTTATAATTTTAGTTAAATATCCTATAATAAACAAATAACTGTAAATTTATAACTGAGTTCGGTCAACATTCGTAAAACGTTTTATGGACTTTTGCTCAATAAACAAGTACATTTGTTTATTGCAGTTCTAATGTTGAAGTGTGCAGTAAAACCAATTTGCGCTCACATAAACAAGTCTTAAATCTAGTAGGGCTGTCAACAACTTGTTTTTTCATTGTTTACTTTTTACAATAGGGATGAAGGCCGGTAGTCATTTACATTTGAATATTTAAAACATGTGTACGACATGACAGCAGTATGAAACGAAATACATTTTTTCTTAAAAAATAAAAAAATATGATAAGTGTATAAAATTTGTTTAACATAATTCTACATACTAGTCGAGTCCGGCAAAAAATCTGCCTTTTCTATGGCGTTGTGGATGTCAAGGGGAACACCTTCCCACAATCCCACAGCTCATTTGCTCATATTCCAATTAAAAAGTACGTGTTAGAAAACTATTTTTTTCCTTAAATTCGCAGTCAAATATTAATAGCATTCAATTAAATAATTCGTGATAATCTCTGTGACCGGCCACAAAAATAAAATAGGTTCTTTCCGTCGGGGCGTCGGGGAAGTACCTCAAATGTGTCAGTCATTGAGTGTACGATCGTCTTGCATTTGTCATGGCAAGTGAGTGGTAACAGTGTAGTACAAACGCGATTGGTATTTGGGAGTTTTTTAAAGTTTATATCTACATTTTGCTTCGAACTTTCTCGTCAATTGTAAAATTAGAAATTCATGAGAATAAGGTATAGAGAATTTTTCTTTAAAATAATCAAGTTCGGATCAGTATACTATCATGTTGAATTTTTGAACATTGAAAAATTAATTAACAGTTTTATTTAATTATTTTAATACCGTATTTGTTATATATGTACATTTTATAACGAACGATTAAATGTTTCAGATAACACTTGAACCCCTTTTATATAACTTAATTTGCAATTATTACCTATCTGGATACTAAACATGACATCTGTAATCGTCCTTTAAATATATAGAAAATGTGAAGTTATCTAGAAAGAAAATGTGCTTTAATCCACTAATTGAAATTATAGTAAGATCAAAGGGAAACAATAACAATGAGATGCAGTTTGTGTAGAGTGCGACTTAGTTCCCAAACATATTTTCGAACATAAAAGACCTAAACGTAATGGCAGCTCCTCCCAGCGGATTGGTTTTTGGAACTATATATAAGGTATTAAACTTATTAATAAGTATTCAAATATCACAGCGATTTTAAACTTGATTTTCCATTTTATTATTTTGTAAATTTTAATTAGTATCGAACATCTAATAGAATTAAATAAATTATATATTTTATAATTAACACAACATATAACTCTTGATACCCTATTGATAATCTGTCTTTGTTTACTATATGAGCAAAAAGAGGGACGAGAGAAGACTTGACCGCATAATTATTGTTACGACTTTTAATAAAGAATTTATAGACGCGTCATTCCGAACAAACTTCAGTATCTACATCGTACTCGAGAAGTTCACTCGTTGACAATGGGATTCAAATATTTTTGTACACTTTTAATGCTTTTTTTGCAATATTGTTACATCAGTGCAAGTAAGTGAGTTTTTTATTTGTTACTACATACGAAGTTATGGAAGTAATATCAGTATTGTTTTAAAGGTCATTGAACTTGTAAACATTGTGTGTTTGCAATTTGCCGAGTGCATAATGATTCAGGCTCTGACGAACATTACCTAAACATTTTAACAGTATTAGTAACAGAATATTGCTTTTTCTTATTTAAAAAACAGTTTATTTATCGTATGATGTTAAATAATAAATAGTATAAAGTGAACGTAAAAGATCGAATGTGGATGGTAACAAAAGTAGATGAAGAGAGATGAAGGTGTGGATGAATTGTATTAAAGAGTATATCCGTAAGAAATGTATGAGTTCAGATATGACGGCTGACAGAGATGTATGGAAGAATACATACCGACACTCTATAAGTTAAACGGCAGGTCGGTGATGTTTCATCAAAGTAAACATATTAGGATTATATGTGCAGTATATCTTAAATATTGTATGAAACATTACAATCTAGTATGATAAAAATATCTTCTGTTATTGCAATTTTATGAACGTTGTTATTCTGTTTATGTTTATGATCTTGTAATCGGAACCGATGGACGATTAACGTATTGTTTTACAAGAGGAAAATATACAGCCCGTAAAGGAAACATCTGATTTAGGAGTTTGGGTAAAGAAACAAAAGAGGTTCTATTACTCAATAATTGTTTATGTAAATTGTACACTCATGGTGTCCCACAATGACGCGTGTCTCCCACTCAACAATATCCAATGAAACTCGTATTGCTTAACTGTATTGCTTTATCCTTGTTCTAAAACAAACTAAAGGAAATAAAAGAGTAAAAAAAGAAAGAAATTTATTTAAAAATCGCTTGAAGTGTAGATATTTCAAGCTAATGTGTCGAGAGTTACATCTGCTAAGATGATCGCCAACCTTCGTTATGAGATGTAACCGAAATATAAAAAAGTCACGTCATTACCCATCTTATTTTATACAAAACGAGTGTTTATATGTTTGTTTGCAGCATGTCCTACAATTGTGAGTCGCAAAGACTGGGATGGACTTAAGCCGGTCCATGTTCGTTATCTCACGCGGCCGGTGGACCTCGTTATTATCCAGCATACGGTGACCCCTACGTGCGCGTCCGACGCCGGATGCGCCGAGATCGTGAGAAACATTCAAACATATCAAATGGATAATTTGAACTTCTGGGATATTGGACAATCGTGAGTTAGAAATTTAATACCCTTAAAATTAGTTTCATTAACAATATTTGTAATTACATCACCATCATTATCTCCCTGTCTTCTTCATGACACCATCTGAGTTGACGTTCCAGTTCCGGCATTCCAGTCGTCCTTCCCTTCCTAATCACTTCACCTTTCACGCAATACTATCGAAAATTATTATTTAATCTTTATTGGGTTAATTGTAATTTGACACGCACACGATAAGGTAATATTTGAGTGCATTAAAACTAATCTATTGCTATATATTTTGTTGTTAACGTTTGTTGTGTCGATTAAAATAACTGTATTGGGAACACGGTAACATTAATTCTGTAGTCGTAATATTTACTTTTAGATTCCTTATCGGCGGCAACGGGAAGGTGTACGAAGGTCCCGGCTGGCTGCACGCCGGCGCGCACTCCTACGGATACAACAGTAAATCCATTGGCATCTCCTTCATTGGAAACTTTAACAGTAAGGAAAATGTCTATATCCTTTCCCCTAAGGAGTTCTATTGAAGCTGAGAAGAACATTTTTGGTTGGGATCTTCTTTCACTTAGAGTTACTTTCTTTCTAAAAAAGACATTCCTTAAATTCTTGTATTACCTCATTGTGTATTATATTGACAATAGAAATCAAATAAACCTCATTGTCTTTAGTGTGTAAACATTTAGTGTATATTTGCAGAAGACCAGCCGACCGCTCAAGCCCTCAACGCTGCTAAGGCGCTGATCAAATGCGGCGTTGAGCTCGGTCACTTGGCATCCGACTACCATTTGGTGGGTCATCGTCAGCTCATAGCAACTGAGAGTCCGGGCAGGAAGTTGTACAATGAGATTAGGAGCTGGCCTGACTGGACTGAAGACGTCAGTTCTTTTAAGAACTAACAAAACACGATCTAACCTGCTATGTTTAAACTGTACAAAATTATACTAATCACTATATATCAACAACTGCTATGTTAAATGCAATTAACACTTCAAATCTGGTAGTTGCTCAACTATGAAATAAACCTTTAGCAATAGACGTGTAAAGTTTATTTCTTCGTTCCAATTCTGTACATAGAAGAACAATCTTAAATGATACTAATTTCTTGTAGCATCAATATTAATATTATGTATTAGTATCCAATCGTTAAATTTCGCTTTTCAGGTTAAGCTTAACTGAAACTTCATAAAATATTTACATATTTCATCTGATATCAGTTTTGAAACGTCAATATAGTTTAGAAGTCTAAATATAATTGAATACTAGGCTGTTATCAATCCAGTTCTAAACGTTTTTCGAGAAACTTGTACAGAAGTATTTGAATCGGTATTTTTCGTTCGCGCACGATTGCTTATAATAAATTGGGTACAAGAAAACAATACGCGAGTTGTACAAAACTTTGTCGACTTCTGTGAAGTAATTCTATCCGGTACAGTAAATAAATCAAACTAAACAATACAAAGGAACTTTTTAGAATCAACAACGATTTAATTTGATTACTATTGTATTCTCACTTATTTTTGCATAATCTGACGTTTTATGTTAAGCATCATTTTAGGTTATTGATCTTAGGAAGAAGGAGGATTTATCCGTTCCAGTGCGTTCCTTAGATGATCCTGGGACCCTCGCAACTACACCTGAGGATGACCACCGAGAGGGTTTTCGCGAGTAAAAATCTCACATAACCCTTTCCTTCAGAACGCAGGGTTTCTTCTGAATATTCCTCCTAATACCAAAATTCAAATCCGATTAGAATGTTGGCATAAGCGCGTATACAATACACTTACATAAAACCTCTGACTAGCTAGTAGCTATCATTAGTAGTTAGAGTATCATTCTGTAACTACTAGTAGTGTAATGGTAAAGAATTACTAAATTTATAGCTGTATTGTTATTTCGTACAAATGGACTTACAGAACGTTGCCCAGTGTTGTGTAGCGTTACACACCGTAAGTCGTACTTCCGTGCACACAATAAATTTTGTAACCGAGCCTCCAATGAAACCGTTTTTCCATATTCCTTTATATTCGATGTGTGTTTGATTTCTTTAGAAATAATATAACATAAAACATGTGCGTATTTTCTTCACTGATTTCCTTTAGAGAGATAAAATTGATGGCGCGACGCATTTTTGTTACCTTATTTCGGAAAGTATTGCCATAGAGAGTTTCTCTTCGTTTCATATTAAAAAGTACTTGACTTGGAATTATTGTAATGTCTTTCGGTAGACAGTTTTTATTCCTCTTTTCTCATATCTTCCTGTATTTGACAGAAAATGGGCGAACAAGAAGACATTCTCTTGACATCCATGTTAATGAGGCATCGCGTTTGAAAGCTTTTAGCTTCTTGAATGTGTCCATGTACCACTGGTCACTTCATCAGGAAATCAGGTAGATGCATGCTTTTTGAAAACTTGTGTTACAAAATAAACGAATTCTTTAAGTATTAAAGAAATACGAGAAATGATAACATGCGAAGTTGAGATATAAGATTTAAACATATACTTAAATATTTGAGTTGAAGTAGGTCGGAGTTCTCTGCAAAGAAAGGTGAACGTGGTCTCTTTACATTCAAGATTTATCATAAAACTTTATTACGTTCAAAAGTTTGGAGACAAACGATTTTACTTTACATTGCACGTAATTACTTTTAATTTAATTAAATCTTTATTTAAGAGAGTATTCAGTTAATGATATTTATTTTAATTTGTTAATAGCGATTGATCGTGATTCATCAGCGTGAAATAAAAAAAAATCCAAGTAGATGCTGCGGTGACCCTCCGTAGGGAAAAGAAAGGCTTATAATGATGTAAATAACATAAGATCATTTTATATCAATTTACTACGAAATTTACTGAATATTTCCGTGTTCCTTATAAAATTGTTTTCATATGAACAATTACAAGGAATTTATACACAAAACGTTATTTTCATTCTTCAGTATCGCCGTGGAGTTGTAGTCTCACTTCATACTGCGCCCGGTACCAGATCCACCAGCTCAGAGTGTGGCGGGTCGTCGCCGATACTATCCAGCAGTAGTAACATACCTAATCAAAATATCAATATACTAAATGTAAGAAGAAAAATGTGAAACATTTGAAGCTTTACGGTGTTCTAATAGGCGCCTGCGGATAATTTAGCGACAAAAGATGGTTTTGTAATAAAGTGCTTAACGCATGAAATTTAAGATCACCCTGTAGTAGGTCAAAAGAATGCAAAATAACACTTTACGTACTCACAAGGGTCATACAGGCCAGCACAAAAGTCGAAGCAAGTGGCCAGGGCGCAGGCGACGTGTGGTTCTCCTGTGAGATGAGCGCCGCAAAGGTTTTTCCCGAGAGCCACGCCGCAAGCACAGCGAGAGGAGACATCAATACTATGCCAAGGGTATCCACCATTAACTAGAAAAGAAATAAAAACAAAACGTCCCACTGTTCGTTGGAAAAAGGAGAACGATGTCTGACGAAGAAATACGTAAGAACAAATGTCAAAGTAACTTATACCGCGAAATATTTTTAGGTTAGAAGTTATTTTCAATTTCGGCTGCCATAGAACTGGTTACTGAAATTTGAAACAATAAAAGGATGACAGAGATACTTTGCACATTTTGTTTGTTCAACATAAGAATTGTTATATTTTCAACGTTGTTTAATAAAAGTATACACATAAAGGACTGTAAGGAATCTTGTTGCAAAATGGTTAATGTTAGTTTCAATTACCTGTTTAGCATTTTGACTTAAAATCCACATAACAAGTGACCTCGGTACACCGTATCTATGAACTCGTCGTGTCACATATCGGATACCGCAGAGTTCACATCTGGACTTTCCAGATTCCGTCAACCAGCGCTCCAAGCATCTAACGTGGACTCTGCCAACGGTTCCTCGGCAAGAACAAGCTGATATAAGATCGCCGAGTTCTTGACAAAATGTATCGCCTCCGTGACAAATACGGCACATATCCTCAATGGAATTATCGCTTCCTCTTTCTATATTAGGATATCCATCTGTCACTGTTTCTTCATTTGGTTTCTCAACTGTTGATCTTGATAAATCAGTGTTAGTTCCTTCTGATTGACTTAGAGAGATTTTACCATGAGGTGCTAGTCTACGCCTTGGATTTCTTATTTTAATTTTATGCTGCCTTGCAAATCTTTCTCTTCGTATAACATTTCTCGGTTTACTAGATTCTGGTGCCTTCGTTGTATCTGTTATACATATACTAATTGATTTATCACAACACGGGCTTGTATTGTTGGAAACGTTACTTAAATCTTCCTTGCTTAGACTAACTAAAACATCTTTGTCCACAAAGAATACAGTACTTTTGTTTGTTACTGAAACTTCCTTTGTATTAGACTCCATTTCTTCAATGTTCGATGAATTTTGAGTAATTTGATCTCCAGTTATAACTGAGCTTGTATTGTATAAATTATCATATGACAATATACTGAAAAAAGAACAGCATGCAATCAAACAAGACTATGTTATACAGCCCGGGTGGTGGTCTAGACAGTATTTTAAATATTCTACAACAGCTTTAATATTGGAAGACTAGAACCCTACTTACTTTACTTGGACAGCATTTTGTGATTGTGTGATTTCATTTTGTTTTAAATTTTGTTTTACCGAAAATTTTCTACGTCTGGTATTCGGCATTTTACTCGAAATTTCGAAATAAATTTTGTTTAAATTTTTTTTTAGGTTATTTTTGAAAATTTTATTGACATGTTGATGTTTAACGTATGTTGACAGTTTTATTTTTTATTACTTAATTACTTATTTACTTTTAAAATCATAACAATAATATAGAACGTCATCTGATGTCAGTGACTTCTATAAATATCGCTGGATAGGTCTTTACTTGGAAATGGTAGCTGTTAGCGTTCTTAATTAAACACGTCTGTTGACATTACTTTGATATGAAGAACATCATAATGAAAAGATACCCGAAGACTTGAAAAATTATATCTACTTTTGTATAAAGACATGGAAAAGAGAGAAGAAACCGATCTCTACTTATATATATTTAGTTCTTTGAAACAAAAGGTAAAACGGAAGATAAAAGGGACCGTGAAACTCGATGGCTAATCATTGGCTAACCTATTCATCTGTCTTTTAACGTCAAAGTTTTAAAGGTATTAAAAGCTTAGACAGCAATATTATTCGCAAGGATACAATCGCGATCGAATCACAAATGCTTACATTAATAATTCATTGTATCATTTCCTTGGGTGCTGAATATTCATGATTGCTAAGTGTTTGTTCTTATTACGGTTTACAATTAGTTTTAATGTTGATTACAAACCAAAGTATCTGTAATACTGGATAATTAATATACCCGTTGATTATCTGAATGATTTTAAGATTATCAGATGTGAAATCAGAAATGTTTAATACTACCATCCACACCATCTGGATGGCACTCATTTGTTCGGTTTTCGCGAAATTTTCTCCCGCACATCCACATTGTGGATTTGTCTATCCTAGACGGTATTTACAAAACAGTACAACTAAAGATCCTTTAAGAAGTGAGTGCAACTCTTTCTCAAAGGTCGCCAACACATCTCTGGTTCCTCTGGTATTGTAGATGTCTATTAGCGCCGATGATTTCCTCTTCGATGTCGCCGCTCGTTTGCCTTCATCTTTAAAAAAAAAACTTTCAATAAACTGTTAATGGCAAAAGGAATAAGACATAGTATTTTACATGTTTTACGAATGATATAAACGTTTCATTTTAAATGTATAAATAAAAACAAAAAACTTGACGTGTTAATAGTTGGCAATTAAGATAAAATTGCTTGCTTTCCACGCTACGTACAGGCCGATAGTACAATATTTTTGTTAACCTATTTTCGGAGGAATTAAAATGTACGGTCTATTAACCTTTACTTTGACGTAGGTCACGAATCACTCGACTTTTATTTCACTTTAAAAGAATTGGTCACATAAACTGTAAATTCTATTATTTTCTAGTAGTAAAATTAGGTTGAAGGTACACGTTGTTACAGCAAAATTCGACTACCTTAAGGTTCTGGTTTTTAGTTTCTAGTTAATAAAAATATGAAATAAAATACTAGATATAAACATGTGGGAGATAATTCAAGGTTAAGCATGTATATACGATATTTAACGAGATAAAGAGGTAATAAATTTTAAGTGTAACTTAAGTATTTGCGGTGTGAAATAATGGACTTAAGACTTTCAAGTTAGGATACATTACTCCAGAATACCGTTTTGATTTATAGTCGTAATACTTAAGTACTTTGTAGAAACCAAGAAAAATTACGCATAATAAATAACATTCTGTCGTATATTTGGGTCAAATATGTTAATTGAAATTAGACTAATTTCCTGTTGACAGATTGATTTTAAATTTGGAATTCATCTTTTGTTACGACCAAAATACCGAATTTAAAGTATTTTTTTAACATATTTATTTCATATTCAATGAACCACAATATTATTGAATACTTGTTGATTCGATTAACAAAACCTTCATACCTTATTGATACATTGTTTTCATGCTTTACTGAATCTATTGTAAATCAGTTTAGCTCGTTAAATCTATTGCATTGTTTTCAAATTTCATATCTCTATATTATCTGTAATACGAACATATATTCAAATGTTTCGGATTTCTAACCGATTGAGAATGTTATATATGAAACAGATTATCTACCGAAACCGAACGATGCAGAAAGAAAAAAAAATTGTGCCTGGTTTGATTTTTCAATACATCTGAACTTCGAATTATGTAGTAGAACTAACAATTTACATTAAAACTCCTTTTATTGTATCTTTTTCTGAATGCATTCTTTTTTTATGACATTTTTCTTAACGGCCAGGTCGACCTTTTCAATACAATCTTCCAAAGAGGTCCTACTAATCAATTTAGTTTTATCAGACCGTCACATCCTTCGACTTTATCCAGTGAAATCTTGCAATCTATTTCAAATCGATATAAAGCTCTAAACGTATTTCTTCTATCCTTACATATTTAAAGTAAGCCAAGAAGAAATTTGATTAGGGTTTACAGTACCTAAGTACCTATCTATTATAGCCATTGATGGTTTTTAGCAGCGTTATTTTTTGTCAAAAAATCAAGTATACGATATAAAATACCTACTACATAAGCCTACGACGTGCGTCTACATGTTACGACGTGGAAGGAATTTTCCACAACTCCATAATATGACGTCTAATCGGTGTCTTTTAGAAAAACTGTGTTGGCGTAAGCAACATTATCATAATGCCTTACTAAAAGTTGGCAAAGTATCGGCTTGTACTATTTTTTGTCTCCATAGTTATATATGATTTCAAATTAAAATTATACAGAGAGGAAATGAATGATAAAGTACCTACTAATTGCTTTTTAACTCATAACCTATACGGATGTGGCACCGGCAGCTTTAGGAGCTTTTATTGGAAGCTCAGTCCGTTTCATTTTCATCCGGCAGACGGTCGTGTTGGCGGACAGTGCAAGTTGACACGTATCGGAGTGTCGTTAAATTGTTGACGAATAATGTTATAGAATATAAAGTAATACTGAATTCCAGTGCTTAAGGAACTGATATTTATAAAGTTTGTGAACTTTTAAATTGTTTTCAGTGATAACATTTTTTAAATTTTAATTAAGTAAGTTTGTAACTATAACTAACTAGTTGATCTTAGTACTTAGTAAATATTTTATGATACTTGTTTAATATATTTTACATGTACATCAAATATTATTTTCTAGAAACTAACAGTTTCCGCTAAGTTAAATATATTTAAATTTCATCATTTTTTTTTTAATTAATTTGAATAAATTCAGGAACTCAGAACTGAGTGTATAAATATTAAAGTAGCAAAAAAGATCGCGAGTCGGTAAAGGCATCTTAACTAAATAACGATTTAAATTAGTTAATTATAAAAAATAGTATAAACATGTATATTACAATGATGTTATGCAAAGAACTATGCACAAATTATTTGAAATATGTCTTAAAAATTCTAGACTTATTTGCAGATATTCTGCAAAATTTATCGATGAAATAAACACATACTCAAAAGACGTCAATGAATATTATGAACAACAGAGTATTTACAACAAACGTGATCACTTTCAAAGGGTTTTACTATACTCCAGTGTATCTGTATTGTAAATCAGAAGTGCAGAAAATTGCCGCTGAAGCTTTCATATCGATTTTGTTAGTTTATTTTCAATTCTAGTCACAGGTCACATCATTAAATAAACTCCCAGAAGTTTTGATCGTAGATAATTCTTACTGAATACCAGATGTCTATTTATTTGTAATCGTGCTATTTCAAATGTTTTCCTTTAATAAAATTGACTGCATAAGGCCATAGATATTTTAGCATATATGAAAGTAATCAAATTTAATCAAACTTTTCGTTTACAAAACTGTCCGTAACTTTGGTTCGTCAGTGTTAGTTCCAATTGTTTCTATTTCTACAAAACGCTCAAAAATTGTAAAGGATAACATTTTCGTTTCACCCTGTCAAATAAAAGGTCTTAAAAGATAAAATTACCTTAGATTTTATATGTTCAGACTATAGAAGATAACGGACCTTTAGCTTTTATAATAATAAACATTTTATGCCATACATCACCATTCGAGTGTTGAATACAAGCTTGTAACATAAAATCTTTGCGTACCTTTTTCCGGGTTAAGACTTGCATAGTAACAAAGTAAAGTTGACTTCCGTAGGTATAATTAAAGGAGCAGCAAGTACAGTGTCTGTAAAGGTTGCCAAAAATGCTCCGAAATTTTGTAACTGGCATATGGATTCGTAGCTTAAAGTGAGCCCCCTATGACGTGTCTGTCAATGGCGGACCTTGCTATCTCCGACAGTGGTATCTGGGTGACTAGCAAATCCAAACTTAGTTTTAAATGTTCGGCAACACGGCGAGTACAGCCGGCCTGAGGTGTAGGTGTATGAAGGCATGTGTCGAGATTTTCTACTCTGGCGTTTTGCATCGAAGCGTGCAGCTTTAAGTAATCCATGTATGTTAGTCAGTTATAGTACACCATACACAGACCGCAGTTTTTTAATGAGCCAAAATATAGACCACAGTGTCGTTTTTTAAAATTTCATTTTCGACTACAATATAATTAAAAAATGAAAAGTTATGATAGAGTTAGGGCAGAGATAGGGACTGACATTGTAACCCTTATTATATCGAACACGCAATATACCTTCGAATAGGAATGTAACGAGGTAATACTTGACTTTATGAAAATTCGCAAAGACAAAAGGGTTGCGGATTTTGAAAGACCTTCGAGGTCGCGCAAGTTGTGGGCGAGCAAACCAAATACCAGAGGTTATGACTTTAATACCTTTTTATTTAGTTTTTTTCTAATTACCTACATTTTTTTCTTCAAAATCATTTTAAAACACGAAAAGCTTAAATTGTTTTAGAATTTTTAAATAACACCGATTGATGTTTAATTGTTTTGTTTTTACAAGACCGACAACGTTCAAGTAAGCACAAAGACTACGCGGCCAGGACGTTTGTTTTAATATTGTAGGTAAGAACAACAAACAAACTGAAGAAGAAAAGTTGTTCTTAGTTAATTGAGTGCTGACTGAATTATTCGTTAGTAGTTTTTTTGAAAGTTATATTCAGTAATAGTAACATAGTTGATTAACTACTTGGTCAACTGTTTATCTCGTATTCATCATTATTTTTATTTATCATAAAGTTATGTATTTACCCTCCTCTAATGTACTGATGTCTTTCTGTTTCATATAACAAATATGTACGTATAAAAAAAAAAAAATTTTTTTTTTTTCGAAAAAGAAAACGTTGTTATCGTTACATTCTATATATGTGACTAATTGTTCACGTGCGGGTTCACTAGAATAAAATTTCCATACGATTGATTTCGCATAATTCAAAATAACTTTTATTTTTACCACGAGAGCGTCGGTGGCGCAGTTGTTAAGCGCTTCACCGGGCTACACCGTGCTCGACATTGTCCAGATTCGATCCTCGTCATGTACCGATGTGTTTTTTAATTTTTGAATTGCATATGTACATAATCCTACACATTTACGGTTAAGAAAAACATCGTGATGCAACCTGCACATATCGGCGAAGAAATTCAAAGATATGTGTGAAATCACCTAACACGCACTGGACCAGCGTGTTTGACTATGGCCTAGCCACTCCTAATAATAGGGTAGGCTCTGAGCCCCTCGGTGGGGACGTGTAATGAGCTTATGATGATGATTTTTACCACAAACTTATTTTCTACTGCCATTAGGTTTCTCGTCTTTGTCTCATATAAAGGTTTAATGGACTCCCTCCTTAGGTTTAATAGCGAGATAATATACAGCCTAAAACATGTACAACTACTTGTTTCTACAAAAATAATTATAAAAATCTGTGCCGCGGTTACTGAGATACATAACAAAGTTAAAAAAAACTTTAGGTTATATATAATAGATACAGATAGAAGTTTTTATTTGATCCAATTTCTTTCCTTGTTCATGTTCCAGTTTCCCATAGAAATACAAATAGTAATAGATCATAATTGATCGTGTGTACTTTGAGGGACATTGCTTAAACTGGTAATATTCTTTAGTGTAATACAAAAGCTCTTGATGTTGTACATGTCAGTGTGAGTTGACACTGATAAATGTACGTGAATATCATAGTTTTTTTTCTTCAAGGAGATAATAAATTTTTTACACGATTGTTACAACATTGGAAACCAACGCTTTTAATACTATTATTTCGTTCTGTCAATAAGAATCTTCGAGTTCAAATAAATACCCTACTCAAATGTTGTACTGTGTTACAATGTTATTGACTCGAAATAAATTCAAATGAAGATTACATTTGGTGATATGAAATGAAATCATTTCATCAATTCATAACGTAGCCGACGAATCAACAATAATATGTTTATTTTCAAGTACTCGGAAAATTATTTAAAATAAAAATAGGCGTTCCGTAAACGGTGACATTATTCTTCGAACTTTGATATTGATTTTCAAACAATACAAATGTGGATCAAACAAACATACTTAGTAGGTCTTGGCCTCCGACACAAGAGATCGGCAACGTCGCTTGTCTTGCACCGTTTCCTGCTAGCCGCTCTCAAATATATAATGTATAAAACATACATTCAAATAATTACACAAACATACATAATTTAATGCGATGTTTGATCGATGACAGTATTTGAAATGTTGTAGTTTTTTAGAGATAAAAATGTCACTAACATATCTACTTAAAAGATGTCAAACAACATTGCAAGTATCGTGTTACGAAACTATTTTTTTTGTGAAGTTAAAGTAAATTGTGTCGAAAAAGTTTTCTCATTCAGTAAAGTTGAACGGTTAGCGTGAGTTAAAGATTGTGTTTTGTTTACACAGATCTATTTGTGATGGAGACAAGAAAATTAAAGTCAAAGGTCAGAAGATGGATGACATGTTTAACTTAACTTTGAAAAGCGAAAAGTTCTACGCGCGTCATAACTTTAGAGATCAAACTATGCAAAACGTTGAGGTAACGTATTCAAAGGTTCCTTTATAATATTCAGTTTACTGAATTTTAAAATTAATTACAAGACGGAATAATGTTAAATTAAATTGAACAAAAACTTTATTACAAACATGCATTACCTTGGATTAATATTGTTTGAAATCAATGAGTACATTAATTGCATTCTGTTTGTTAAACAATTTTAAAGCCTAGTTAAAATTTATGCAACACTTATAAAAAAAATAGAACTACTTTATTGACGTTTCTCTACTCTTGATGTGTCTATTGATTAGCCTAAATTGCAGACGTAGCCTTGTTACTAATTTATATAGCATGTTTTCGTTTGCCAGATTATTTATTCATTATTCACTTAAAATATTGTGTGAAAAATAGTGTAGTCGATTCTGTAGGTTAGTACAAGTTATTAACAGTTAGACCTTTAGGTTGTATATACATGGGAAATGGACCTCAACCGCAGCACGTTAGGCGCGTCGACAATACTGGTGCCCAAGCCCGCCGCGCCCACCCCGGCATCCTCGGTCACAATGCCGCTGTGGGCGCACAACTCATGGGTGTGTCTCTTCGCCGCCATGCTCGCTGTCGCTATCGGAGGAAACGCCATTGTTATCTGGATTGTTACAGGTAATGTTTGAGTTGTATCGGAAGCTTTGATGTGTGTCATGAATTTGAATAGAAAGTTATTTTTGGTATTGTGGGCTATTTAAGATGAGAATTTCGACTTAGCTACCCATATGATATAACTTATTAACTAACTTACCAGCGAGTTCGTGCGGAGGAGCCGCATACAGTACAAGGTATTGGGGAAGGCCTCTATCCAGCAGTAGGCAGACAAAAAGACGATGATGACCATGATGATAATTATTATGATGATGATGATGATGATGATTATGATAACTTTTACACAGAACATATTTGAAAGGACATTTGTGTAAGAACCCTTGCTCATCTGAAAACAACACAGAACACTTTTATATCGACGTAAGTTCAATGGCACATGTGTGTATTATTGTTTCATTAATGTTTTGTCCATTTGTGTAATAGCCCATCGGAGAATGCGAACAGTCACGAACTACTTTCTGGTAAATCTGTCCTTTGCTGACCTGATGATGGCGTCTCTGAATTGTCTTTTCAATTTTATCTACATGTTACACAGGTGAGTTTATATCTTGTATACTTTTGTGTAACTGTGAGTTTCTACTGCAGTTGAGTTTATAAAATGTACTTGTATTTCTTCCATTCATAATCAACCTGCCTACTTCGGAGTGTCGACACAGTATGGACTACTAGTTCATTGTCAGCTAATACAATATTGGAATTCACTCGCTACTTACGGACAACGTTTATCCATATTTTTGTAGTACCTTCTATAATGAGTCCCCTTTTAATTCCTTTGACCGGCTGGCCGCCTGTCTGACGCGAAACCTTCCGCGGGACTATTTATAAACTGTAACATTTATTATAACAACTGTGGTCTTTCTCATTTTCCTATAAAGTGAGCTAACAATACAGTTTTGTAAAGTCATTTCGCTAGTGGAAAATCACGGTATACGGAAAATAAATTTATCGATGCATTTTAACGGCGTAATTAATTATACTTTAATGTAATTGGAAATTATATTTTGGTATTTTTTTTTACATACGAATTATGTTACATTTTAAATATTTACAAACTGCTTAAATTGAAATTGGAATACTTCAAAGAAACGATTTCACCGTTGAACGAACAAATTGAATAAAAAACAATTCCGTCTGGGCCGCTAATTGATCTAAAATCGTTCATAAAATTACAAGCTTGATTTCAAAAACTTCAAGCTATCAAATTAAGTGAATAAGGTCACTCATTGGTTAATTATAATGATTAAGACAATGGGTAATTTTTTTATAGAAACTTTCGCTGAACTGATTACAGTTTTTAAAAGACTATATTTTATCACATATCTTTGCTTTATTTTTATGTATCAAAACATGAATATTATGGCCAAGAGCAATGAATGCGGGTCTCATAAAGGCCTAAAGTAATCTAAAAATCTGGGAAACAAAGATTGCTAGCTTAATCAAATAAACGCTGTTTAATAGGCAATATGATATTTGGTTCTCAGTTAAAATTACAGGTCTTTTTAATCGACCCGGATTAATTGCACTTGAGTGTATGTTACGTACTTTTGCTAATTAGAATTTAATGTGCGATGATATTAGTTTTACTCTGGTAAAAAAATCATATGTTGTTTTTTTATATTTAATTCGTTACTACAATTTCGATTAAACTATTAAAACTTTCGTGAGCCATTTCACTATATTACTTATAAAACGGCTTAACTCACGTGTAACTCGGTGTCAGTACCGACTAGTTTCGAGCCCATCGGGGGCT
>JAODUI010000031.1:6759647-6771718 GCA_027563995.1 Papilio gigon
ACGTGCAACTCGGTGTCAGTACCGACTAGTTTCGAGCCCATCGGGGGCTCATCTTCAGGGTGAGTGGGAACGGTACGATCGCGCGTTCGCGGCCCGTCGTTAGTGATGAGTTTAAATGTAAAGGTCATCACTCCTCAGCGACTATTGTTATCCCAACGGGAAGACACGAGATTAGTTTACTTAAGTATACTATTTGTTGTTTTATTTAGACACAACAAACACGGTTTCAATTATCTTCTTAGAGGTATATTTGACTTGCCTTACCCTAAGTCCCCGTAGTGGTGCAGAGGGCTTCCACTGTGATTATTTTACCCTCTCATCTGGACTGTCTCCTGGAATGAGCGGTGATGTCATCTAGGTGATCGTTGACGCCCATGGACATCCGCAACATTAGACGAGTACATGCAATGCCGGCCTAAAAGTATAATGCATATAAAAATTTAAATAAAGAAATGAGATAATTAAAATAAGTAAATATTAGATGCCTTCGTAAATATTCGCAAAATTAACATTATTCTTAACAAAGGTGGGTTTTAATTTCGTAATTACCTTTGCTTATTACGTCTCAGTATCCATCTCGCTGTGGGAAATCTTTACGTACGTAACAACGTAATAAATTAAGTTAAAGTCGAGCCCCTACAATTATAGCCAAGAGATAATTATCACTGCTTCGCTATACTTTCCTTAATAAGTTTAATAGACCTCTAATAAGCTTCTTGTTATACGATCTTTGTTATAGAGGGCGTGAGTTATGTCACAATAGAATTATAACATGTATTGAATCACTTTATAGCAATGTACAATTATTATCATTTTGTAGAACAATGGAACACTGCTAACATAGACAATGTTTTATAATAACAGACGAATGTAAAGAGTATAGTCAAATTAAACTTTACTAATTACCTACAGATTGACTAGCAACATATATTAAAAGTTTATTAAGAGGAGTTACATTATGTGTTTTTTTCTTAATCATTTGAATGCCTCTACAGACCATTTTTTGCTTTATACTAATTTTATACATTCAGTTCTGAGTTCCTCCATTGAATATATGTCTACTTATATATACTATACTATAAATATTTAATACATGTACACATTTTTAATGTACTTATTTTTCTTTTTTTTGCCGATGGGATGGCAACTAACATAGATTATGTGTTTAGAACTAATGAAATTACATTGCTAAAGACTGACTGTAACCTGTAAATTTACTTAACTGGCGTGTACCATCTTTCGACCACGTCATCACTTAGCATCGAGTGGCATCGTGATCATGCGATAATTTAGTTTTACGTGTTCTTATTAACACGATAAAATATCGCTAACCTCTTCTCTTTTTTCTTAGTCATTGAAAATTTGTTTAACGGTTATAAGTAATGTTTGTTTAGAATTGAATATGTGCCAGTACTTTTTTTTATCGAAATGTCGTCTTTATTTCACGATCTTAACAATTATTTTAATTCGATAGTAACAGTCTTATACAGAATCGAAGTGAAGCGACACCGAGCGCTGCGTACACTATGAGAAAACTTTTCGCTGCTAAAGGAATTTATTTGTCAACTTTGCGCAGACTTAACTTTTGGCGTCTGATTGTAAGACCGTGCCCGCGCCCCCACTTCACTGCGTGATAAGTTTCTTAGAGTATATCCTTTGACATCCGAATTTCATTCACTATCTTAGATTAATGAGAAATATTCAGGCACAGTAAAACCGCTTCATTAAATTTGTTTATACGAAAGAATGAAAATTGATTTAAAAATAAAACTGAATTTAGTATTAATGTCACTATATGAGAAAGAATAGGCATATCAAGATATAACTAGGGAGATTATCAAATACAGCAATACCTTTGTAGTCTGCTGTATAAACAATAAATGACGAGGGGTTGGACACAAGATGTGTCGCTTTCCACACTTCTCTGTTCTTGTAAACGTACATTTTCTACCAATTAACTGTCATTTGTTGTCTACGTCCCTATTAAAACGTTCCGAGTTTAAATACCAACGTTTTTTTTTAATTTATAACCATAGTTCCAATTCTTAAACACCTCTGTGATTAAAAATTGGATGGCAATATATTTTTCTATTAGTAGTCGTATATCCGATGGAGAATACCACGGTTAAATACTACTTTATTTTCTTAATTAGTATTAGTTATATATAATTAGTATTAGTTATTATAAGCTATTGGTAAAAGGTCGTTTGTCATGCTTAGTATAATTTGTCTTATTATTAAGTTACCACTTACTAATCCAAAGCAATAAAACATCTTTAAATTTTTAATTGACCCCTACACTTCACGATTGATAAAATAATAGACGGCCGTCATGTTAGACTAATAAAGACCACCCTTGTAGCTCCGTAGGATATTTCACAGTTGCTTAACGACGTATTTACATGAAAGATCGAAGCGACACATCGGTGGCAGACGCGCTCCTCAAAGGAATGCCATAAAAGCTCGGAAGTTGACAAATCTCCCCGCGTTATTTCTGTACTAATTAGAGAGGCTAAGGCGTGGGCGACATCGCTCTGTACAAATACGAGGGACGCGCAGGAATCTCGTCGTTGTACACAATAAATTATTTTTTTCCCTCCGACCTTCCTGAACGTTGTTCATTTATGATTTTAATTAATGAACTTTGAATTGTTGTTTAAAGTCGCTGAATGTAGCGGAATTCATTTAATGTTTCACCGTAAAGTATATCAATTAAAAAGTAACAGGTTTTTATTTTTTTTTAACGATTAATAAGCTAGTGCTTGACCTTACCTTACCTTTACCTTAAGTGGTGCTGTAGTCGAAAGATGGTACGCGCTAGCTTAACGAATGCCTATTCACTCTACTCTTAAATCCTCCATATTTGGTCATATAATTATTTATTGATTATTATGAAAATACATCCTTAAACACATACTATGTGTCTGAAGCCTTATCTCTCAAGGTGTTATCTTTTATTTTTGAGGACATCCGCCGCAAGACATCAAAGGGATCGGATTTCATCTGATTGTAATCTTTACGTTCGTTCCGACCGCTGTTTCATAAAAACAACAATAAGCGGAAACGAAATAGAAGCAAATTAATTCTTGTATTAAATTTCAATTTGAATTAAAACCGCTTTATTAAATACTGTTCAATGATCTTAAATATTATTTAGGTGATTTAAAAATACGATTCTCACTAATCATGATAATAGAGTTATCAAACTATTAAAACTTTCGTGAGCCATTTCACTATACTACTTATAAAACGGCTTAACTCACATGTAACTCGGTGTCAGTACCGACTAGTTTCGAGCCCCCGATGGGCTCGAAACTATAACGATTATACTACAATTTCATTAAAATACATTTCGTACATTGTTAAGAATAATTTAAACAACAAATGCTAAATAATTGTCTTTTCCAATTAATGTCAACTAAACTGTGGAATTTATTTGTCGTAATGGACCCTTCTTTGAATAATTTAATTCGTTCACAAATTTAGCTTCTGGCTTTTATTTGGTTTAATTCTAAAGGTATTATACTGAAAGATGTTGTAATGCTTTTGTTTAGTGACTGGGTGTTCGGAGTGCGGTATTGTCAGCTGAGTAACTTCATAGCCAATGTCACTGTGGCTGCCAGCGTGTTCACATTGACGGGCATTTCTTTTGATAGGTAAGACCTAATTGTATTAGTAACAATAACGTAAGCGGACGCGCCGATATAAAAGGTATGTTCGCAATTCATATAAGCTAATGTTACACGTTATAAAATAGAAAAGCCACTTACTGCCATATTCAGTGTCGTTTTCTGCTTACTGAGTATATTTTACTCGCACTATTTTTAGATCCTTTAGAGCCTCGGGAGACTGTAGGCATTTTGTCGGGGAGTTCGAGAGTTTATTCAGGTTGGGATGTTAAGTCCTAATTAGATACCAACTAGCTGTAATGTACACACTTCAATAGGTTCATACTAAATAAACTATCAGTTGGTGAAAAGTCTACAGTCTACTGGGGCTTCTTCAAATCGATCACTCAATTACTTATCTATTTTACGTGACCTTCAAAACTTAAAATGCTCCATCGATTTGACAAACAAATTTGTCGTATTCATTTGTTTCTAGATGAAAAAAATCTTTAAATATATGTGCAGGTATCAAGCTATCGTGAGGCCAATGCGACCGAGGATGTCAAAAAGTTGTTCTTTGATCATGATAGCTGTGATTTGGATAAGTGGCATGCTTCTCGCTATACCCTGTTTACTGTATTCAACAACAAAGGAGTACAGGTAAGTGATCACCGATACAACACCAGAATTTAAGTCATGTTAGGAAAATTATTTGAATAAAATGGAAGGCAATAAGGAAGACGTGTTCAGCAATCGGGAGACAAGAGCTGATGATGTTGGTTGGAATAAGTTAGTTAGTTACAGTTTTTTTCGTTATCATAAAAAAGCTAGTTTGTACAATAGTTATTTAATAACTTCGCATGTGGTTTACAATTATTTTAATAGTGAAATAATTATTGAATAATATAACAGTAATGTTGGTTACTGACTGTAGATATTCATTTGAAGGTAACAATCGATCGTCCTCGAAACAATCGATTGGATACTTTGAGAAGCAATTTGTATGTCTATCAAGAAATATTTATTCCTTAGTGTAGAGTAAAATCATCAGAATAAAATCAGAGAGTCGTTTGTTCAGTAATGGTCTCATTAGATTCAAGGGTAAGGTACCCTTGAGGTCAATGATGTAAATTTTGACGCAAAGTGATTTGTAACGAAAATTCGTCCTAAATTCGTCATCAACGTGCTATTTTTCCCGGTGTCGTGTCAGCACAGTATGCACTACACTTCCATACAGCTCTATCAGCTGTCATATCTATTCATTCTCTTACGCATATCCTCTTTCAGACAATTTACTATCGAAATAGGTCTTGACTGTTTAGTCCGGAATTTATTGTTATTGTTTTTAAAGCTGTTGCATTCTGTTAATAATGTAATCTATTTTATTCTGTAGGTCGAAAGGAACTTTAAAAACCGCCTGTTTACTGTCCTGGCCAGATGGATTACCCGATGTGTCGTACATGGACTTTATGTGAGTAACTTCGTCCGAAAAACTATGTTAACTCTAGTTATTGGTAAGGGTGTATTTTTAAGAAATATAAGCAGATTTTGTTGATTTATCAATATTTATTTTATCACTCCGATTACATTTTAGGCTTGCGCTAGGATATAGTTAACAGCCGGCTTAAGTGTTCCCGTGGCCCAGCCCAATGGCGACGAGAACGAACATCATTGGGTTTTAGTGGGTATTCTGGCCGTTTCTCGGTCAGCGAGCCTCACATACTCCCCAGGCAACGGGGGAGATGCGTAAATGCATTTCCCAACGTTAAAAATCGAATGGCTATATTCCAACCCACGAACACATGATTGAAATCCGTAACCTTAGCTACTAGACTGTTGGTGTTTCATACCTATAAATGAATTAGGTATTCATATTATAAATCACCAACACAAATGAATGTTAATTATAGTCTTATCTTTCCACTAAAGCATTAGAGACATTACACGTTAAGAAACATGTGACGACTCATTGTTTTATATTTTTTTTGTCACCCTCCCCCCCCGGAGTAAACCCCTCCCGGATAAGCCGTATATTAAAGTATTCATAGTCGTTAACAATGATCTTTTTCCCTATTTGATGAGAATTTTGTCACACAATGTCCCAGCCAGTAGCGAGCTGCTGCTATTTGATACATGCAACGCGCTTCTTATCGTTTTTATTGTTTTATGTTGAATCACTAATAAAACATCCACTTAGTTATGTTCGTAATTAAAACAGATAGAAGCATGCCAATTTTGTTGTGTGATGAAGTCGGCAGCGAATTTGGACATTGATTAATCGTTAATTCGATTTAATTACACCGTGTCAAATATTGTTGCGTACAAACATCACTGATGTGTTTACTTTAATTGTGTTACATAAAATTGATTGAATCGACAATGTATGCAATAATAGTCAATTGGTAATGAAAGTCGATGTCGTAATTCCGATATTTTATACGCTTCAATTAATGTTAACATCATGTCATACAACAATTTAAACATTTATTTCATTAACTACAATATCTGTCTAGGAAAATCATGCCGCGCGATTCTCATCTGTTTCTTTTTTAATGCATTCATAATACTACATTCTTGGTGGCCAGTGTCTCTTTAGTGGTATGCAAACTTCTTGTCTATCAAAGAGGTCACATACTTCAAATATTTTTTCTTCCATTCACGTTTTTTTTTTGCTAGAACTTCATTCATCATTTGTTTGATTAAAAATAACTAGCTATGATCTCTCATGTTTATCCAGATATCAAGTTTTATTCTTTGTGGTGACGTACGCGGTGCCGATGCTGGGCATGACGTTCTTCTACTCGGCGATGGGCCGCGTTCTTTGGGGTTCGCGTTCCATCGGCGAACTCACACAACGACAACTCGACTCGATACGGTCAAAACGGAAGGTATATACTGTGTATAATCTAGTATTTTTAATACCGACATAATAACAAAAATTTCATGTTACATCTGTTTTATCAAGAGAATGAAAACGATGACCATACTATTGTTCGCGTATATAGAATAATTTCTAAAACAAATTGTCAACGATTTGAAGATATTTGTTACAGAATTGTGTACTACAGACGTCTAGGAATAATAGAGCTTAGAATAGAATTGTAGTCTCGGCATAGATATCTTCAACATTTGTATGAGATTTATTTGGTTTCTCATCTTTATGTATGGAGGAGTTGGGATGGAAAGATTAAGTTAGACAAAAGGATTGATTTATTTTTTACTGTATTTACTACGTTCTTTATTTTTTTGGTAATGTCATAAGATTCTTTGATCAATGCATTTATGTTTTTATAATATTTTCATGAAGATATAGAATTAATGAGATTTAATTTCAGGTGGTAAAGATGTTTATTTTGGTGATCATCATCTTCGGCATCTGCTGGTTGCCCTATCATTCTTACTTCATCTACACACACTTCAATCCCTCTATATTGTATATGAAGTACGTCCAGCACATGTACCTTGGCTTCTATTGGTTGGCGATGGCGAATGCGATGGTTAACCCCATCATTTATTACTGGATGAACGCCAAGTAAGTGATGAACACTGCCTTAATTAATATACATTTATCATCTTTTTAATCAAACGACTTGAAGTACAGTTGTATGACGACATTGCTACCTATTTTGCTGAAGTCAATAAAATGCAATAAGGTCGAAAAATTATACGAATATATATGCTACAAATATAGGTCTAGATTATTTTTTATTTAAGGTTTTATTTATAGATTGTTATTACTGGTTTTTAATTATTAAAATGATTTGTGTTTTTCCTGTTAGGTTCAGATCGTATTTCCGCACGGCTATCCTATGCCGGTGGCGGGACACGTGCTTCAGACGCAAGCGGCCGCTGCCCGACTCCCCGCCGGAATTCATGTCGCAGTCGGGCAGTCGATCCCGATCAGGTTTTTACTCGTTAACGTAATTATTATTCAAAGTGATAAACGATATCATTCATATTTTCATAAACTTGTGACGTCATTAAAAACAAGTGAAGCTTTGAAATTTTTGATAAACATGTTTCAAATAGTTGCTCAATATCGGTTATAATATTGTGTCACAAAGAAATCGAATGTTTAATTTTAGTGCGAACTCTAATATTCTGTTTACGCGTAAAACTTTAACAATGAAAATTGTTATAGTAAATTAACGTAATTCCAGTTTGGAAATTCAATGGGGGGGATCGTCCAAATTCCTATTTCAATGCGACTCCACATTAAATGAGACGTTATCCTTGTGCCCGAGGATCTTCTCGTATTACGGAACTACGACGTAAAAGGATACATGTAATAAATTGAGATTTGGTCACTAATCCAAGGTTATTCGAGTTTCCAAACAGAATTACTTTGCTTACAATTAATAATAAATAGAAACGTACGACATTTATTTCGTTTCTTACTATTTTTATAAAGTAAAATAAATACGAGGAAGAAGGCTTAAATATACATACTTCTTATAATGCTTCCTATGATGATGCAAACTTTGTTATCTCAGAGAGACAGAGATGAGTGAAGATTGTGAAATCAAAACTTAGTTTTAAAGATCCGGTAACGAAAACGGTGGTCATAATACTGTAGTTGTAAAGGCAATACAATATGTTTTAATAAAATAATTATACTACTACACACGTTAACGCTTCAAGTAGTAACCTCTTCTCTAGTTTGTCAGTAAACTGAGACAGGTTAAGCGTAAACAGTACTGTCAACTATGAGAGAGATGCATCCCCAGTTAACTGTGTAATCCCTAAAGACTTGCTTCATATCAGTGAAGTAATTCAACGGTATATTACGCTTCACAACAAGTACCATATTAAAATGAATGAAACAGTCATGTAGTTTCTTTAACTTCTTAGTTAATTTAGTGATTGAGTTATTAATTTATGTATAAGGCAAATAAATGAAATCATAGTATACACATGGATGCATACATATGTTTTTCTTTGTAGGGTAACGGTATTGAATCACCAGCTTATTGCCTAACATTAATTGATCCAATTTTCATGGACAGCCGTGACACTAGAGGAACATTGTAGGATTTAAGAGATAAAAATGTATTATAAGTTACTACACTTTATTTAGAATGTTGTATGAACAACTGCAGTTATATAACTGAAATAATTCCCTTGAAGTGTTCACTTGTACAGGTATAGAGGAACACAACGCATTAAGAGGAAGTACAGCGGTCGTATGGCAGCGGTCGTGGTGTCGGCCGCCCCCCGACCCGCGCTCGCAGAGACCGAGTTCGCTTGCTAGCTGCCCCCCGTGTCCTCGCTGCCCGCACCGGACGTACTACGATGGTGAGACTGTACTCGTAGTATTTTTATCATCATTATCAGCCTAAGGTAGTCCACTGCTGAACATAGACCTTCCCCATCGATTGCCACGATGACCAAACTTTTGCCCCACGCAGTTACTCCCGCAACCTTGACCAAGCATCGGTCCATCGAACGGGAGGCCTACCAACACTGCGTCGACCTGTTTACTACTTGAGTACGACCCTTTTAATCCACTATACGGCTTGCCCTACTAGTCGTCTCTATCCGGAGGTTTTGTACTAAAGTTTATGGTTATACACACTCCTATGTGAGTTGCAATTAGTTTTTGTCGATTTTTTTTTATGGTTTGTTAAATATTTAGATATATACTTACTTTCTAATTTTGTTACAGCCTACATCCACGGTCGGAAAGTGTAAATGTTGTGTAAATAAAATGACTTATGTATGAAACATAATTAATAAATTATTCTTGTATATTATAAGGATTTTTATAATTGATGCTCAGTGTTAAATTAAAACGTTAATGCCTATAGTATATAAACTACACTGTTTATAGTTAAAAGAAGTTAATATTATGTAATAAAATATAATACAATGTAAGAAACTCGTGGTCGGCGTATTGTTAATAATTAATAAAATTAAAATTCATATTAAACTTTCAGACGGAATATTACTATACGTGTCGTAAACTGAATATTTACTACTATTAGTCAATTATTTGAGTTTTATAATGTATATTTCCTCTGACGATATGCTTGTACAAAAACATACAGGTAATTTAATTCTGTTGTCAAAGGCTTTGTCATGTTTTTTTCAGGTGTGAAAATCTATGGATTAGAATGAGGTCGTATTGTGAATCAAAGGTGCACCTATATTTGGTTTCAATTGATCTTGTTATTGTATGTGAATAATTTGCCCAATTTTGTTTTGATAGTGCTTATCGTGACAAGATTGTTTTGTTTTTGTCAAACATATAAATCAATGTATATAATTATGTCACTTAACTAAAATACATTAATTACACAATTGTTAATGTCAACTAAAGGCATATTCGTTGTAAAAGAATGTTTGTTTAAAAATAGCTTTATTAAATCATAAGTCACATTAACGTTGTCGAATTTTAAATTTATCCGTACGTGCGATTTCTATAAAAAGTTGGTCAAAGTTTTCGCTTTAATAATTATAAATAAAACAATAAAGCTCAACTGTTAATGATTATTGTATTTCGTTTGATAAGTATTGACCTAAAATGGATAATTAATTAAATTCTTGTTCTGATAATGCTTGTGTGAATCGTCCTTTATGAAATTTACTTAATTTAAACCAATTGAATTTAATTTTATTTCATGACTTAATACGAATATAATAAAAGTTTATGAACCGTCTGCAGACACTTGGCTTCCTAATTAACATAATTCGTATTCAATTTTATTGTAATAACAGTTGAAAAACAATGAACCGCCAATAGTTGACTGGTTAAGTGTGCGGACTATGGATCTAGCGGTCGTGGGTTCGATTCCAATCATTCGACTATTGTCATAAACCATATCCTAACACGGGCTTTTTAAGCTTTTCTAGGATGGTTACAAGATTAGTAAATTAGGAGAAATCTACTAGAATAAAAAACTGCTGATTGTTGGTTATATAATCACGTAATTTTATTATTTCTAATTAATTTAACATTTCTAATTAACTTAACATTAATTAGAAATAATAAAATTACGTACATTAATTTAACATTAATTCTGGCATACGGATCTATTCTAGTCTAAGAATGTTTTAATATTCTAGTTACATTGGTACCAAAGGTTCCACTTATATTCATATTTTATCGAATAATTATCAAATTCATGTAAATATAATCACAGTTAATGTATTTTGTAAACTATAATCTTATTATTTTTGTAAAATATTACATATTTTTCGACCATTAAAAATCCGAATTCCTAAAACATGTTGTTTTATTTTTTTGTCATAAAAAATAAAAACTGTCTTTATAATATTATGATGGGTGGAAGGATAAATTAGACATGGATGTAACTTGAAACTGGTTCGACTTCGACTCCGCAAACAAGATATGAACCTAATTTAGATAACAATTTTCTCGTTATTTATTACATTTCCTCTCATTTTATATTAAGTTCCCAGATATGTATTGAACAGATGACGACTTTGGTGTTTCTTTAATATTTATTCCAGAACTTTCCTCATAAGAATGTTCCCTACAAACTTCGATAATACTTCATCATATGTTCCCATAACAAAAAACACCGCATTCAATGAAAATTTTCATATCAAATATGTTTACAGGAAAAACATGTTTATGAGAAGAGAATTTTATTATAGTTTATAATTGAATGATATTATATAAATTTGTTTTATATATATACTACGAGCCTTAATCCTTCTCAAGGGATCAGATATCAAATTACAGACTAAACCAAGATGTTACAGTTGTCGCCTTCTTAAATATCATAGAGAAAATAAACAACATACTAACTACGTATGACTCTACTCTTTGCCGTTATCCCAAAAGCAACGTACAGTTCATTGCAAAATCATTTCCCACAGGTATATAGGTAACTTTTGCGACAAATTGAAACTGTCAAATTGAACTTAGATTCAATTTTCTACCTTTATAAGATGAATGTTGTTTCAACACCAATTTATGTGTTTAAAATTAAATATACAGGTATTTTAACCTCTGAAATTCATAAATGTCTGCTTTAAAATAATTAAAGTAAAGAGTAGAGTACTGGGGAAGTCTTTGTATTGTAAACTGGTTTAAATGATATTTGTTGAAATTATTAGAATTAATTTTAATACGAAGATGGAGGGTCGCATGCTGTGGAAGGCATTGTGAAAGGCGTATGTTCAGTAGTGGGCAAACAAGGACTGATGATGATAATGATGATGAAGTTCAACCAGTTTGAAGTTTGATCATTAGGGTAGTTTGAGTATTAAGAGAGCATAGGGGTTGTGGCGGTTAGGGTGGGGGCCTCAATCGCCAATTTGACCAATCCCGGGAAGACGGTACCATGGTGTGGTCCCGTGTTGCCGACTTTTGGCGCTAGAGAGCGTTAGCTCTAGGTTGTGCATTAGCTCGGTGCGGAGGGTCCCGGTGCGTTCCTCCGGAGATCCCGGGGCCCTCGCAATCGCACTTGAGGATGGCCACCAAGGCGGTTTTAG
>JAODUI010000031.1:6778703-6798072 GCA_027563995.1 Papilio gigon
TCTGCCCACTGTTGGACATAGGCCTTTCCCAATGCCTTTCACAGTATGCGGTCCTCCGCTTTCCGCATCTTTCATTTCCTTTTTGTATTTACTAGAAAAATAAACATAATATTTCTTCGCAGTAAAAGGATTTCCGGCTAGAAATGTGTAATAAAAACGAGTTACTTCGGTTTAAAAGTTTTAAAAAAATACGCAATCTCTACAAAAATAAAAAAAGCACTGTTCTCACAATTTTTGTGAGATTTTTTGTGTAAAATGAGTACGTTCACAATATTTGAGAGTAGTAAAATGTTCTGAGAATCAGAAATAACTAACAGAAATTGTTCGCTTTTCTTGTATAATTATAATAACGCAACATTGAAGTCTTTTGAATTCATCAGCGAGCTTTTCCAAAGGGCGAGCGCGCAAAGGGTAACTATTTTCAATGTTTAATGCGAGTTATCAAAGCCCCTTATAAGATTGCAAATAATTAAATTAGTGTTGTAATTTGCACGTACATTTAAGTGAAAGAAACCTTTTGAAAATATATTTTATTGATATTTACTAGAAGAAAAATAATTTCTAATTAACAATTAAGTAAGATGTAGGAATAATACGCTGTTTTCCTTAATAAATCTTGTTACTTATGATATTAATTTCAAGTCAGTCGTGTTACATGGAAACCATTAACAAAAAACTTTATTCTAAAAGCATGATCCTTTAAATTTACCAAGTTTTTGAAACTTTAAAGTTAATAGAATATACAAAAGGTTTTGTTTTGTTTTCCTCTGCTATTCAGAGTACGGTACTTTTGTTTTTAGTAAAATCTAATAACGAAACAACATTTTTATACTCTACAGTTTTTGGAACAGGTTGTATACTGTCAGATATTTTGTAAATAACATGGTTTATATATTTATATAGTTTTTTGCATACGGTAATGAACGGGATGAAAAATGAACTTTACATGCATAATGCTAACAAAAGCCTCTACATCCAGATTCAAATAAAAACGGTTCGTGAATAATAAATACAGAATCAATAGAATTCATGTTTTGAATTACGATGGCGGTAGGTAACAGAAATTGAGGTCAGAAATCCTATCTAAATTGAGGATTTGTATTGTATCAATTTTCCTTATGAAAAAAAACACAGCTTTTATTTACCGATGTTACACAAATATTTTATTTATATACGTATTCAATTTGTACTTTTGTCACGAAGTCTCATCAGACGGAACGCGGCATTACTTCCACTTGACGGCTGTCATCTCTGCGGTCGTCGCACACGCGCGGGCCATTCGTGCAACAGATGTCGCTACGGGCACTACAACTGTTAAATAAAACACGGAATTTATGACGTAATTTAGTTTATGTGTGTATGAAACATAAAGTAAGGTCTTTAACATGTTTTAAAAGTTTGCACAAGTGTCCGGTAGATGAAACTTCGGTGATATATCCGTTTTAATGAATATTTTTCAACGTCGTCAGTCCCAAGAGTACACTAGACATTTGCAGAAACTTTTTCTATTAACTCGTGGAAAATTAAACCGACGCCTCACTCATCAGCCATTCACGAGACGTGTTTTGTTAATTTCTCATTTAAAATTCCATAGACAAAAATTATAAACTTACAAAAGACATTTCTTCCTTACAAGGAAAGTTAGACTGGCGGAATTATTTAGTTCAATATAAACAAGTCCATTAATTAATTTAATATTAAAACACCCCTAGTATACTTCCTTATCAATAGATGTACAGGGGAACTCAGTTCGAGGTCAAAAGGTCGTTGGATTGCCAAACGATTACTCGCGGATTATGTCTTTTGATGATCAAGGACAGATCAAGAAAGTTTGAATTCATTTAAAATCTATTAGTACTCCATGTTCCATATTATTTATCAAAGTTTCAGTTAGAAACATTTGTTTCAACTTTTATAGGCAGTATAGTAGACGATTACAATTTTAGTACACTAGATTTCTAATAAGATTGTAAGTACCTGAAGTTAATGAGTTACAATTACTAAAAGCTACAAAACGTGCCTCGTGACGTCATCTGGTCTGCCCATTCGATTCTAAGCTATATCGGGATTTATATATTCTTGTATAGGAATTTATAGCTCATAAACCACAAGTGCGGCAAGTAGGCTGTATTAATAATTTGTTACTATTTTCTGAACTTGTATCAATTATACTATTTCAACAAACTGTTAACTCGCGTTTAGATCAGTGTCGGTACCGATTAGTTTCGAGTCCATCGGGGGATTTACTTCAGGGTGAGTGGAATTGGTATTATTGCGCGGTTGTGGCCTTGTCTAACTAGTCGGTACCGATATCGAACTACACGTGAGTTGAGCTGTTTTTAGAAGTTATATGTTTTAATAATGTAATTGTTCCAATTATTTGATATTCTTTGAATTTATATTTCAATCACATATTTGCCATTTATTTGCCATTGACAGTAATATGACAAAAAAAATATTTATCTTAATGATTGGTTAATATTTTCGCATCGAAATTAGATTAATTAATTGACCTTATTTATAGAAACCTTTTCTGCTCGTGTTAATAGATTTAACGACGTCTCAGAGTTAATGTTTTTCTCAATAATTAATTAGACGCCGCGCCCACGGCAGCCTGCGAGTCGCAAACTGAATTGGAAATAACGTGAATATCAAACAACTTTCTTGGATTGTCACCTCATCTGTCAATGTTACAGGAATAGTCCGATAGTTTTTTTCGATATAATTTGTATTTGTTACTAACGTTTAGACAAGAGAAGAAAGATGACTACTAAGACCGCAGCTAATCGAAGTCGGTAATCTGCCTACCCTTCTCGATTAAAGGCTAGAGTTGTCTAATTACTGCTAATAAAATTTCAAGTAACGACAGTTTAAATTTTATTTAATTGCAACGTATACTAAGTTTTTTTTTATTTGCAATAATTAACCGCTATTATACCTTTAATGTCCTACTCACAGTCATAAAATTACCATTCAGGTAGTAGAAGTAGCTTTTTCATATATTAACACAAAGGTAAGCTCTCAATGACTTCATGACCAATGACCTAATTAATTATGAGTGTGGAAGTCAATCAAATTACTGTCACTTTTGACCGCCAGCATAATACCTGGAAGTGGGACATTACAAAATGTTAATCATAAACTCGCATTAAACATGAAACGTGATGTCAAAAAGATAGGGGAAGAAACAAAGAGTTATCTGTCCTAAAACGGACCGTCGTAAATTTTAAAACAATAAAAGGAAAACGTGAGTGGAATTGCGCTGTTGGTGTTCTAAAAAATTATGTTGTAACGCTTATAAATGTTTAACATCTTAAGTCAGCTAATCAACAAATAATGTCCAATTTAACTAACCTTGTATCTAGGGCTAGCTGTAGCCCGCTCTTGAACAAAGCCTTATTAGTAGCCTATGTGTTCTTCCAGAATACATCTATGTCAAATTTCAACACATATATCTGTCTATCTGTCTAGTGTGTTTGTGTGTGTGTGTGTATGTTTAGTTTGTTTGTAGTTTGAAAAAGTTTAACTGCTTAACAAATGAATTTCTTAAAAGGAGTTCATCGGTTCGTATTGTGTAATCTATTATTATATTTAAGTTTTGTTAAATTATTTAGGTAAATTTAAAATAAATGGAATATTATTTAATAAAAAAAACTTTAAGCTCCTATCAATAATAATTTATGCTGACTTCCTTTCCTGTTAAGTTATAAAAAAGCACTCGGCAATAATTCTATGTAAAGCTTGTCGCTTAAATCAGAAGCTTAAGTGAAGCACGGCCCAGTATATTGTTAAACAGGTCACGTCTATGTTTATTGTTAGGCCTTATTCTGAAAGACGCGAAAACCCGGAAGAGGTTTTTTTATGGTAAGCTGAAAAAGCCGAATAAGTGACCTGAATAATTGACTATCGATACCCATACTAATACATAATGGATAAACTTTGTTATGTCTTTCGTTAAAAATGGAATGAAAAGGGTCGAATAAAAAGGATAGATTTTTTTTTAATATGAAGAACATAAAGAAAATGATGTTGATGATGAAGCAATAAAGTAGACGAAATATTTTATTTCGCTGTTAGTGTTTAATTTACATAATAAGTGTTACTATGAGGTTTAGCTTTTACAAATATCCACTATTGAGCTTTATCATAAGCAATGCAGAATCATCTCAACTAAGCCTACAATGGAACTTCCAAGGTTTTTATTTATATAATTTTTTAAACAATTTTGTTTTTTAAGCAAATAAGTAACAGATGAATCATGTATAGATTAATAACAGATTTTATTTGTTGTACTTAACTTTCGAAGTTTCCAAAACATTGAATTAGTTTGTTTCCCTTTAGCAGGGTAGTTTAAAATTTAATATCATAAATTTAATTTCAAGTCCTTAATAATTTATTGTCCCTCGACGATACTAGGGATAATGTAAAAGTTACTTCAACCTTTCACATTTCTAGAACAATGAGTATAATGTTTGCTATAGAAATACAAGAAAAGAAACTTTTAAAAAGACAATTAAATTTAAGTTTAATTTCTTGTCTTTAATTGCGATTTATCATAAGTAGTTCATTGGTAGAGGGCCAGAACTTTGGGGCGCCCATCATCCAGACTGACGACTTAGTGCGGACGGCGGGAAGTTGGATGCGAAGGGAAGACCTTATACTGTGGAAGGCATTGTGAAAGGCGTTCAGCTTTGCATAGACAAAGACTGGTTACGATGATAGGATGATAGTTTACGAAATTTGTTAAATACAAGTGTGTAGATATACTTTTGTATCTCTTTTAGAATACCTAATGTCGATGATTTAATAATGTGATATAACCGAACTGTCACGCAATAAGCAACCATTAATCTATGACGTCATTTGTTTATTTTATTCTGATATCGAGGAAAGAAGTAGTTTGCAATATACTAAGGATGTTGTATCATAATGTTCCGCATGTTATAGGCAATTTAATTGAATCGAGAGCTTGATATAAATTTGGCATCGCGCCAACTGGCGAGACCTTTGGGTAACTACTTATCCATATTAAACGTATATCTGTATGGTATTATATACAACGTAAATTTTGTTACGTAAGATCTGAGCAACCACGGCACAGATTTGAATAATTATTTTTATAGAATCAAGACCTAACATTCCGTGACATTTACGCTATTTATTATAAAACTGTTAAGCACTTTGAGGTGAGTAATTTTTTTTTTCATTAATAATTTTTATGGCTCTACAGACTCGCGGTCCGAAGTCTTTTTTGCGCTATTTATATTTATACATTCAGTTCTGACTTCCTGAATTTAAATTCATATCTACCTATATAACTATACTATACTATATTATTAGTATTTTTTGTGTCTTTTTTGTGCCGATGGGGCGGCAACGTAACAGGGCGTGAGTAAATTGGAAACTGTCATTTACGAAAGGAAAAAAAAGTGTGACTGAATAGTAGACAATTGTTGGAAAATTTGACATTGGTACAAAAAGGGCATAATTTTACTATTTCCTTGTCCTATAAAATGTTATCATAATCCTGAGAGCCGCGTCAACGACAACAACGAACGCCCATTCTGTAAATAGCACAATGCTTCCGCACTTTGATAACAGAGAAATGGACTAGGCAAAGAGCCATCGTTGTATTAAATAGATTATAAAGTTGATAATACAAAACTGAAACACAAGCATTTTAGAGTTGATTGCATTTTACTTCTTTTTATTTCATATTTCACGAAAACTTGTCAGGCCCTGTCATTTAAAAGTCAAAGTTCCACAACAATTTATGATTATGAATATTCTACGATGGCGAAAATTTTCATCTTCCGTCGTAAACAAGCCGAAATATATTGTGCCACTTCTTTTATAAGCCAAGCCTTCTAGACGTTATCTCGAGTGATATTTTCTGTTTATCGACGTTCACTTGACGCGTACTAAATTATTTTAACAAAGTTCTTAAATTTTGGTCGAATCTTTTTATAGAAATCTTCAATAATATTCTCTATTGTTAAGTTAATAGGGACGATAATTGTAGATTTCTGTTTTAACTTGCTGTCGGTTGTTGCTTGTAAATGCAGGTTGGATGAAATACAATAAGTCTATTGTGAGACTTGTATTGTATGGATTAGGGTGTCGGGTCAACAAAGTTTTAGATGAAAGGAGGTTCTGAATGTGTTGTACGATGGGCACGAATAAAGTTGAGAGTACGTTAGAGGAAATTTGAAATTGTCGACGTAATGTGAAGTACACAATATACAGTAATGAAGCTCCAAGAGCCTAATGGTTCTGGGTACCGACTACCGATCTATCGGTATTGGGTTCGAAATTACCCATTTGACTGATATTTTAAAAAGAGAAAAAAAAATGTAAAGACGATTAACGGCGCGAGGGGACATCATCCTTTCCCTCACCACCCGCCCCAAAAAGAGTATAGTATAGCTACTTAGTATAGTAACAACTTTTAATTATTACACTATTGTCTGTCCGTTACATGTTGTCGCAGGTCATAAAGCAAATAGTTCTAAACTTTGGCATTTTTAAATTAAAAATGTTTTCAAACATCGTTTAGTAAGTGGAAGCGGTTTTCAAAGCATTTTTGTAAGCGTCTGGTGAAATTCATTTTAATTTTCACAACAAACACAATAGAGACTAAATACACTTATTACGATGTCTGTAATGACATTTTTTATAAAAAAACATCTTAAACACAAATTAGACTAACAACAATAAATACATTGTTATTATATGTCTGATGTATTCTTGTATTCTAGATGAGGGCGGCAAAAGACCGAACGTGGCGTTCTTTGGGGGAGGCTTACAGCCAGCTGTGACTGACATTTTGCTGATATGATGTAGTCAGTCCTCCCTCCAGAAGAACCGGCGACTTAGTGCGGACGGCAGGAAATCGTTAGATGCGGAAGGCGGATGACCACATACTGTGGAAGGTATTGGCAAAAGCTTATGTGCAGCAGTGGACAGACAAAGGCTGATGATGACGATGATCTAACTAATAAGAAAGTGTTGATGATAATTATAAACTATGATGATTAACTTAAATTAAAGAACAAGTAAATCTATAAAGCCATTCTTAAATCAATTTGATTTCATTCTATTTAGAGAGTTCATTTAAATTTTATTTTTAAATTGTAAGAGTAATAAGAAAATTTTTCAAGATTAAATTGGTGTAAGATTTATTAAACAAGTAACTTATTCCGACGAGAAAGGGTATAGTTATTTATGTGAGTATTTATCGTGGAATTTGATTAAATTAAAGAAACGTGTACAAACATTTTGTGCAAAGTTTGTATACTAACTTAACAAGCAGAAAGCTCCGCTTTACCTTTCTATAAAATTGCAGTTGAATTGCTTACTGTTTTTTTTTTTTATTAAAAAGGGTAAACAAGCAGCGTGACCAACAATGTTCATTGTTTCCAAAGGTCATTTACAATACGCTTGCTTCTTGGAGGAGTCGTAGCGATTTGGAATCTCTGAGGAACGTTAAGGAATACCAGCCCTACAGGTCGTGTGGATTTAGCGGTCTACAGCGTCATACGTTGACCTAACTGACCATGAAACAGTCATATTACTCTTGGGTACATTTTATTGCTTATTTTTATTTTGGGTTCAATTTTTTTACTCTGAATATTAACAGTGTTGAAATATTTGTGAAAAAAAAAATGTTTTATATATTGTATAGCGGCCGCTCGTGTTCTCTGAATAATAGAATTAAAAGAATTTGTTTTTCAGTATAACTTGCCAACAATTTTAAGGCAGTAGAGTTTCAAGGATTTCGGACTTTACAAGTAGCGAAACCATTGGCTTATTTTGTTTCTATTTTATGCCTTCTTGGAGAATTATTTATATGTTTCTATTAACTAGAATTAATTCAGACTGATTTATTCCTAAACTTTAGCCGTGAACGTTTTGATATACCAGTTAGCAGTTAGTCAAACGTAACTCTATTTGTCATAAGTTATTTCAAACCCGTGCCATAGACACGACCGCATGTTTTGAATTCATAAAATCCTTCTCGCTTTCATTAATCATTTATAAAGGGATATTAATCAAGATTCTATTTGTATATTTAAATCTACGAGCAGTTCTATTAGACTTTCGAATAGTGAATAACGTAAGTAATTTGTAGTGATGAATTGTTCGTAAGTAATGGAATGTTTGTCAAGATTATTGCTGTTGAGGTCTCTAGATCGGCACAGTTGAATGAAGTTTGAAACAATATTGTAAAATGAAGTAACAAAAGGCTTATCCACGTCCGTACCCGTTTCTCGTGAACATTACAGTATTTAAAACAACAAATATTTAAGATTAAACAGTTTGTACTTCGTTGTTCTATATTATATAAGTAAATGTGATTTATTTGAAACGCCTGTAGTATTATAATAGCAATTTTTATATACGTACTCTTGCTACTTAAAATTATAGTTTTTGAATAGTAAATTAAAGATTATGAAACGAATGACTACACATATATTAAAGAATAAAAATATAGGGTCAGATATAAAACTATGGTCAAAAATGCCTATAATTTACTTAACAATTAAGTAAGGTGACAACAAACTACGTGAATAGCGTAGTTACATAGTTTCCCTACTCCCGTTTCCCTGTAATTGCACTTGGTGAGTAATTTTCCGCGATAGTTGATTAGTTGTTTATTTAGTGGGCCAGTTAGTTTGAAAACAAGGTAATTATTTTTTAAACACATCAAATAAACACAAACAAGTTGCTGCATTATTTAACAATGAAATGTATTCACGGTAAATAAAACCATATTGTAACAAAACATTTCATTGTAAATGTTAATTTTATTAGAAGTCGGAACAAAAACTAAAGGACGCAATTTCAACTTTATTCAGCAAATACCAGCGTTAACAAAGGTCATTAAATCAAAACGAAACTCTTTGAAGACCTTATTGTGTCTAAAAATAATGTTATTAAGGGTCTTGGAAAAATAAATTTTGAACATCATTTCCATCGGAATATCTTAATGATTTTCTATTCACATTTTAATAGAAAACATGCGCATAAACGAGGAAAATATTACCCTTCCTTCGATCTTATATTGCGCCGGCCATTAATAATTTTCTTTCTCTTTTATTCTATTTCTCTAAGGGCAGAATCGCCTTTGCAGTTCCTATGGGGTTTAAATCTTTAAATAAATAAACCTATGAAATAATTAGTCAAAAACTTTTATTTCAATCTTGTTAAAAAAATCTTCAATTCAACGTTACCATTGAACGACAATTTTCCAAATCAACGTTTCAAACTAACTAAGAGAATATTTTAACAGCGAGCAGTTTTATGACAAAGGTCCAACAGAGCTCAACCGTTAAAATTCCTTGCGTTCGTTGCGACGTGTACAAAGTGTATGTACCCTTTATTGTATTAAAGTTGAATACTGAGCAGTCGCGTACGCAACAATTCTGCATACGTTTCTTTTGAAGAGGAGAAACGTAACTTTATATTAAATGCCAGGGTAATTGTTGATTTGTTTTATTTTTAATTTTGCTTTGGTATAGTACAAAAATGTTAATATTGTACACTAAAGCTTAAGTGGATGGATGTTTACTAAAATATATCTCCACAATGGCTTAATGGATTTCGATGAAATTAGGCATAAATGTAGAATATACGAAAATCATTTCAGTGCTGGCAACAGCTCGTTGAGAACAAAATGATAGCAGATTTTAATATCTAAATTCACAATAAAATAATTAGCTTAACCTCTACAGTCATTGGTGACTAAAGGGAAAACTTTTCATACAAAAAGTCACAAGTCCCAACGAGTTCCGCCGTCAAGCCCAAATACATAAGCCTACCATATCCATCAGGGTAAGGTCGTACGAGATTCTGATTCACTTCAACATTCATTACTGACACTTTCTTATTTAATTGAAATGTATCCTTATCACATTGCAATAAGATATAAATTTGATAAATCCATTCAATTTGTGTACTACATTAGGAAAATCGATTCAAATATAAAGAGAATAAAGTTCAAAATGTAAAATCGGCATTGTTGATAATGTAAGTGGGGGTTATGGAGGCTTCGGCGCTCGCGCAGCCAGTGTGACGCGGGCGGGCGGTGTGATTGGTCGAATTCTGCTGCTGCGAAGCGGTTTTAACGGTTTAAAACTCGAACCGAAACAGAACTGCTTTTAACGAGTGAAAGTGCCAAGAGTATGAAATGCACGTGCAAAGTGATTAAGTAAACAAACGCTTTACATGGATCTTTCGTGCTGTGGTATTCTGGGAACTGTGGAAACAAAAAGAGCAATAGACACCGCGGTAGGTCAAACGGTGATTCCGCATTTATAACTATCGAGTTGTATACTACCCGCCTGCATTGTGTTAAGTAAACAAGCATTTTTCACTTGTAATTAGTACTAATTGGTTGTATCGAGGATGTTAATAGGAAAACATGAATAAATTAATTCGTATGTTTGAACAAAGAAGTTGTTTAGAAAATAGCGGACGACTGTCTGATGTTTTGCAAATTAATACTCGATTTATGCTAATACATGTTTGATATCATCGCTTGTGTCTAGGTTGTCTAAATTAAAAAAAATATATAAACAGAATGAAGGCAGTTAACCGGAAGAACTGTAGAAGGTCGTGGGTTCGAATAAGTTCGAGGTTTACTGTCAGCCATCGTCACTTAGCGTACCACATAGCTACTTTCTTAATGCAATAAAATTACATTTTAACATAGATTTACACTGTGGTAACTTGTATTAATAAATACTGACTCTGTTTTGTCAACGAGAAAGTAAGGGATGACACTATGTGTTTATAAAAGTGTGAGTGGAAGTTTAAATTAAAAAAAAAACCAACAACAATGATGTAATATTACTAACATTTTAATTACCAAAGTTAAGATAAATGGTTAGATGGATGGACGTTTGTTGTTTCCCATCTGCAGAACAAATTAGCGATTTTCTCTGACATTAGTCATAAAAGTAGAACATAGTCTACAGGACCATATAAGTACTAGTTAAGTTTTATTTAGTACAATGCAGACGTAACCGCGTTCGACAGTTAGTCTCCGAATAAAAGTCATTTTAAAGATATACAATTTCGTATCCTTACATTACCTGTCACATGTAATGTATTGTATAAGAATTGAAATTCATAAATAAAATGTTATCTTTGGCCTGCGGCAAATCTGTCGTCGGGCAAAACCACCATCATATCAACAACAATCATATAAACCTTTGTAAAACGTTATTACAGAGAACATTGCTTATGAAATATTTTTGCGGTTTTTAATCTGAATGAAAAAATTAAATGTCGTTAACATTTTTTTTTCCACAATACAGAAAACAAGGTATTTTTGTTCGGTCATTCGGCTACTATGAGGATGTGTGCTTTTTTCTTGTAAGGAATTAGGATTTTTTTTTGTAAATCTACAAATTTCTTTAACCACTCCAAATAGTAGGCTCTTGCTAGGATATAGTTTACAATAGTCGAATGGCGGGGGATTTTAACTCTCGACCACGTGAACCAAAATTCTTACCCTTAATCATTAGACTATTAGCGCTTAAGGTTACAAAATGTTTAAAGCTTGACATGTACTCTGTTAAACCCGACAGCACTTCTATCGCAACCTCAACTTGTGAAATTCGCTTACGCTGATTGAGAATTGATACAGGATGTTTGGTTTTCATCAAGCATTCGACTCCGCTAACGTGCGAGTTACAAAGTGTTAAAACATTTCCGTGACGATCGTAAGGTCGAAACCTTAAACCAAATTATTACTCAAGATTAATTTGCACATTAGGAAGTAGCCAAATTATCAGCATTCGATTGGATATTAATTTCAAAATGTTGAATACTAAAATAGGCTATGTACAGCAGTGGGCAGACGAAAGGCTGTTCTCGTAATGGAAATTATCTGAAGACATCTGTAAGTAAAGATCAATGTTTTAGAAAGGGCGATACTCACACTCTTTTTCGATAATTATTTTACTATTTAATTGTCATTTGTTCTGTTCATTTTTGATTTATTTAACGTGTGACGTTGTTTCGTGGACACTACGTTGCGTCAAAGGCCAAATGATTCCATTCACTACGAAGAATTAATCGATACTGGATTTATGTTTTGTTAATTATAGCATCTATAGACGTATGTATTTTAATTGTTGAATATTATTCAACAAATTCGTATTTATAACTAACTATTCCTTTGGGGTTTTACATGTAGGAAGTTCTATAAAACGAAGAAATAGTGACGAAAACGAAATAAAAACGTAATTCCCAGTTACCGGTCTATCCATTTTTCAGATCAGTGGAATTAAAGTGGTTGCCATGGCAACCTTACTTGTCTACTTGTAGTTTTTTGTTCCTGCCTTGCATAACAGTATTTTCCAATTAACTTACAACTTAAGTTTAATAGCATTATAATATATAGCCTAGAAACTGTCGTAAATGTAGGGATTGTTTCTTTTTGTTATCATATCATATATATTTTATATCATATATGATTTAATCTCATACATGTAGCATACTAACTGAAACTCCAAATACGTATATTGGATTATCACCGTCATCATCATCATTATCACCAGCAGCAGCAGCAACCTTTGTCTACTGAACATAGGCCTTCCTTAACGCCTTCTACGGTATGCGGTAAATTACGTTCTTCCCAGATATATACGTATGTTTCGATTTTACGCAAAAAAAAGTAATTATATTGTTGAGAGCAATTTCATGTCGCCGGGCGCTTAAATCACCTCAATTTAAACGTACTCATTTTTTCTTATACGATGAAAATAAGTATTTACTTTAGTCGTTTCGCACAATTATGGTGTTGACAATTTCCTTGAAATGGAATTTAGTCAAGATGCGAACGCTGAATACTAAAATTACACAAGGAGATAAATCGTATAAATAACTTTAAATAAAATATTGTGAACAGTTTTAAAGCCTAATTAAATGCACATTTTTGAATGAATTTATATTTGTTAATACGTATATTTTAAACGGTTGAATGGATAAAATTTAACATAGAAATATCACATAGTCTAGAAGTTTAAGCTTATTTAGTTTTTTTATAAACACGGTCGAAGTTGCAAGCAAAAACTAGTTTTTTTTATATTAAAATATTAGTAGATTTTTGTTAATTTACTAATATATCTTATAACCATTCTAGGTAAACTTAAAATGGAAATTTAGGAATGGTACACGACAATAGTCGAATGGTGGGATTCAAACCCGCGACCGCTTGATCGATAGACCGTACCGGTAACCATTACGCTATTTGGTACTTCATTTTACATATCCTACTCGTCTACTGCGAAAAATTTAAACAAATAATGAGTTCGTTACCATTTTGTGGTTAAAGTCAACGAGGTTCCATTATAGGAGGTTACAAGGAATAAAAAAACGTCATTGCGATATCCAGATGATGAGTTTGCAACTGTTGGCTATTGTGATTGTTGCTATGCAGATGTAAATCAGTGTAAGTAATGAAATAAAAGTGAATTTAAAAAAAAAACTCATAATGTAGTCTTTAATTTTTTTTTTAATATCAAGAAATCGGTAACCGTCTGATATGTGTACCATCATATCAGACACGTTGCCTACGTTTATTGAACAAAGAAAGCATCGAAATCTTCAAACGTAGTATGAAAATGTCACTACTCTATGCCCATCTTTTGTATCATCGTTGGATAGAGAAATATAGGGCCATTCAAGCAGCGGCTACAGCAGGGGACTCTACCACTGGTTACTAATAAAGCTCACAACATATAAGACATTAAACACGTTCGCTGCGAAACGAGGCCGAAATCATCCCTAATGCAACTTCCTTGTACTTGTACTTCTCTGTAGTGGGAAGGGCTTAACTTTGTTAAACGAGGTAGGGTCTAATGGACCGCGTGTCACACTAACGTCTACTCACGAAGTGGGTCGATAACACCTCGTACCGCAGGGACGAAAAGTACGCAAAAATCGGTGCCGCAGCGAACGTGTTAAATACAGACATTTGCAAATCACATTCTACTATCAAAGTGTTATTTCTAACGATAAACAACAGACGTAGGCTTCATAGAAAAGCAATAAGTTGTGGCTAATTACAGATTACATGCGTGGGCGTCTTTGAAATCACTTAACAACATTTACATGGCCTCCTATTTACATGACGACTCCCACAGTCAGTACATAATATTACAATTAAAACTGTTTTAATGTAAAATGTGTTTTAATTAATAATAATTGTAATAAATAACATATATTGTTATTTAAATAACAATTGCAAATTATTTTATATTCCATCCAAATTTTTGCCTTTAAAATATTAGTAAGATAAATAAAGGACCGCATACTGTGAAAGGCATTGGGAAAGGCCTATGTCCAACAGTAGGCAGACAAGTGCTGTTGATGATGATGATGAAATGTTTATTTCTCAAAAGCCGGCGACGTATCTGTAGTTCTATTATTAGGAATGTCTGGGCGTCGATGATCACCTTTGTGATACCGCTGTTACCCCTTCTCTCATATATAAAAAAAAATATCTAACTTAAAAATCTCTATTTTTTAGACAAGGTACGCTATTCTAGGGAGGCACGTTCGCTTTATGAAGGACCCTAAGTTGTACTAGTTTGGAAATACCATCGACATAACGCGATAAAATACATCTGTCTCTGTAATCGGAGTTTACTAAAGTAGGTGTGACCGTCGGGATACTAGTTGTAATTGTATGTACGACGGAAGTCAATTTATTAACACATTTTCCGGTTGTAAAGTCACTTTACGCTTCAAGTTCCGATCCGGAATACACGATTTAGCGGGTCTTCATTAATTTCTTATTTCACGGAAATGATTCACATACTAGGTTAATGATACTCGACGAATTAAAAAAGTTTCATTAAAAACTTGTATGAATTTTTAGTAATGATATTTCGAAAGAATGTGGTACCTCTTGTTATTTATCAAGTTAACTGTTATTACACTGGCTGTCGACCGCGACTCCGTCCGGAGTTACAATGTAACAACAAATAGTAAGCCTTTGTGATTATGTTCCACATCCAGGCCAATTTTCATCCAGATTCATGAAACTTTTCTGGAGATACCATCCATCCAAACTTGTACATTTATAATATTAGTAAAATGTTACTTCTTAACTCATACAAAAAGAATTTATTATCTTTGTGAAAGAAAATAAGAGTATCGTGAGGTACTTTGCAATACAAAATTAGTTTTCTAACAAGCTTTAGCGTTCGCTCTTGCAAAGATAATCTGTACAGTCGCACACACAAGACATTTAGTCACATACGTTCTTGCTTTCACCGAGTATTAATAATGTAACCCCCTCAATAGCTGACAGAAACTAGAATTAAGATGTCAAGTGACAATACGTCTGGAGTTTCTCTAAACTTTGATATAGTGCATCTAAAACTTGAATGTCGAACAAATGAATTATACAGTGCTGTAGAGTTGGCAATTGCAGAGTTTCCCTGCTCGTCCATCTCGCGGCCACCCACCTGTTTACGCGCTTAGTCAAATGGAGGTACTTATGCGTGAACGGGGCACGACAGCTTGATCGATGACCTCGGATACTGTTAGGCCTCTTTTCCAATAAGCGGCGAGACGCGCGCGACCTTTATTTGTATCAAATTATCATGTCATTTCAAAATACAAATGATAAAATAACAATCGCTGACAAATAACTAACCGGTTAGTAGAAAAGGGGTTTAAGTATAGAGACAAATCAAAACCTTATTCTTAAGTGTGCGTTGTCTAGCAAACTTTGTATTTTTCTATAAAGTCATATGTTAAACTATTAAAACTTTCGTTAGACATTTCACTAAACTACTAATAAAAACGGCTTAACTCCCGACGAGTCCGAAACTAGTCGGTACCTACAACGATCTACAGGTGAGTTAAGCCGTTTTTATTTGTAGTTTAAGTCATATGTTGTTAGACAGTTTTACCACAACTTTTAAGTTTGTAACGACTCGTCTTACTTTTCCTAGTAATTCCATTGAATTTTATTTTACATCGAACGGGTTTGTTGACGGTGAAAGTGAGTTCAAGTAAATTTAAGACGACATTGGAGCAGGTGAAATATTTAGGTTATCTTTTTTACTTTACTACAATTTAGTTCACATCACGACCTTCTGTTTGGAAAATATGTATTCAGTTTGGTTACTTAGGATATGTCCTTGTGTCTACATTTGTCAGAAATGTAGATTTTACTCTAAGCTAACATATCTAGGGAGTCTGTCTAAGGATTTAGTGTCGAAATAAGCAAAATATGTTTTTTGTTGTAGACAAGGTAGCATAACAGAAGTTTGTCTATTGTGAAACTGTGACTGAATTAATAAACACTTATAGAAACTGGAAGGGATTTTTTTTACTTTTTTTGGTGAACTCGACGTCAGAAAAGATCTTTTTCCACTTGAGCGAATGTGAGGTTAAAGGACACGAAGGTTGCGCTTCAATTAACCGGTCGATTCTGAATTCATTTCCACGTGAACAATGTATTCAGAATACAAAAATAATTCTTCAATTTATTTTTAATTTCGAGAGTTTCTCGACACAGAAATAAAAGCGAAGACGACGTGACGCAGTTAAATGGCGAGTATTCGAGACTTACGTGACCGGCCTTGTGCAGACACGATGTTTCGTGGTAATACCGCTAAGGTTCCGTACCCAAAGAGCGTTGACTTATAAGATACTTCGCTGGCGTAGAAACCCAAAGTATGTAAGTATGTCTTGTCCAACAACACCAGAGATCGCCTCCGCCCCCTTGACTGCATTGTCTTCTGCCAGTCGGAACTTCGTCAGTCGGCATAAATACCTTTGGGGTGGTGCTGGATGTTAAAAGATAATATTTTATTTTCCAACATCTATTTGTAAGCATAGTTACGTACCGCCGCTTCACACAGCTGATTTTCGTGTTAAACAAATTATTGTTAGCTTGTATGATTGTTCGCATCATTTCAATCTTGTAAAACAAAATCTTACGGAACCAAATTATTATGCGCATGCAAGCACATGACATGTTTTCATTGTGTTTAACTATAGTTTAACTTTTAACAGTTTCACAGTTAAGGGTTTAAAAACTCATAATTGATTTAAACAAAGTAATTATGTTGAAAAAACACAGAAATCATATCTTCATTTTAATTTATTAAATGTAAATTGTCGATATATATTTATATGAAATAAAAAAATAAAAGTCCTAAATTGTTTTTGTGTTCAATTTCATTGCCGTCAACTGTATATATTCAACTCAAACAAACAAAGTTGAACTTAGTCACTTTCACGATTCTTCCGTCAATTCTGAACGTAAACAAAGTTTTAATGACATTCTTTTGACTGCTCTATGTAACACTTCCATTACAGTTACATTTCAACGTATTTAACTTTCAAACAAACAAAACAGCTAACAAAAACTTCAATAATTGAGTAACCAAAACATATTTAGGAAATTTAAGTTTTTAACGAAAATAAAACAGAAATTATTTAGATACACAATAAATTTATTTAAATAATTCTTTCAATTTTCGTCATGTATTATTAGAAGCAATAAAGTCTTAGAATTAATATCAAATTATCGTCAGCATGTTATCCACGCCTACACTAAGATGTATAATAAATCAGAATTTATGCATTATAAACATAAGCAAACGTCCAGAAGGTCATTACACCCTTGAACCTCATGGGTGCACCTACGCTTTTACGTTCCAATGACTTATTCATACCTCCTAACTACTCTAACGCACGTCAACAGCTGAGATAGAAATAGGTACTTAGAGCGTGGTTATAAACGCTTTCACATTAACGTTTAATGCATCAAAGAAATTACTCAGACTTTGAATTATTGTGTACAAGACCTGTGAGGTTATCTATAAGAGTTATTAATAAACAACGCTTATTTTAAAGCCTCCTTTGATATATATAATTAGAATGGAAAGATGCTTAACTCTTACAAATCCTGTGGCAACTTTCACTTGATCAAGATTTATTTTGTTGAATTAAAATAACGTGTGTTTGACGTGTGCTTCGAGCCCCTCAGTTGAGATGTGTTTTAAATAAGGTAAATTTTAAATTATTCAAAATATAATTACATATTTAACAAGTACATATTTGCTATTATTTTCCTCTTAATTTTATCATTGTAAGTTTAAATAAAATGTATTATATCGTATTGGTTTAGCATTGGATAAATTAACACTAAAGATTAGTCATGTTCAAACGACCCGACTTTAACCAATAACACCGAATACGGAATACGCGCGGCGCCACCGTGTTGAGTCACAACACTTCAGAGACGGTTATAGACAGTAAACCAATCAGCTTTGTTCATAAACTACTTATAAATTTTCAAGAAAAAAAAATCATACAACTAATACGTGTTAATCTATACTTTAACCGATTGATAGAGCTTCCATAAAATCCAATACAATGCTGGCTCTAAAGCCTCGAAGTTTGAGACACTGTTTGCCTATAGAATATTAAACGTTGCCTTTGTCAATGCGTTCAAACATCCGTGCAAAAATTGATGGCAATCCAAAGCAAAGCCTTTATTGGTATGGCGCAATAGATCTAGAAAGATCTGAGCATTGGAACGCAGAAACAATTAATTTTTTCTTTCATTCTTTAGACAAATGTCTATGATTTATAAAATACTAGTTGACCCCGCGAACTCTGTTTCGCCTTAAAGGCAATAAACAAACAGATTTTTGAATTTATTAAGGAAATACAAAAAAAAAACATTTCCTCCTCGGCAAAAAATGTTTGTATGGAAAATGGGAAAGGGCTATTTTAAGACTTTCAGGGGAATTTTTCTAATTTTTCTCACCTTTTAAACCTTCCCTAGACCTCCACGAACATTCCAAGACCAAGATAAGATGAATCCGTTCTGCCGTTCTCGAATTTTAGCGAGACTAACGAACAGCAATTCATTTTTATACATAGATAACATTAATTGATAATATTGAGGAATTAAATAAATTAGTAATTATCTAGTGATAACAATCCCACTCACCTTGAAGAAGAGATCGAAACAAGTCGGTGCCAACACCGGATGAATACGTTAGTGTTGACTGTTTCATATTTAGTTTAATTTTCTATAATTATCCTTGTACTGGTAGTAAATTGTTATATTATTATTAAAACAGAGTAACCTATAATATACAATAATCTTACTAAGTGAAGAAAGTGAGTCATAAAGTATTTATACATGTGATCTCTTGGTAACATGAATTCATGGACCCTGGCCTTATAATGTCTACTTACGAGTAGTAAGACCGGTATGTTTCTAGTTTTATTTTCAGTAAATATTACTACTTATAAAACGGCTTAACTCACGTGCAACTCGGTGTCAGTACCGACTAGTTTCGAGCCCATCGGGGGCTCA
>JAODUI010000031.1:6817419-6839517 GCA_027563995.1 Papilio gigon
TGGACCTGTAACTGGATTACTTTTCACGCACACAAGAACAAATACTGAGTTCTTCACGGGCTCGTTAGACGGCTATTTGATCGGTAATAGTAACACTGCTAATTTCGTTCATCTTCTAATTATTCTTTCACTTTGTTACGTTGTAGTTATTTTGACTGTGACTTGGTCTTCAAAAGACTACGGTAATAGAAAACTTAGGCTTAGAAGTATTAAGACTGTCATCCTCTGTCATCCTTTTTTTACCTCGTTTACCATCATTTTGGACAGTTATTTTCTGTGGGTAAAGGTCATAGTTGGTGAACAGGAGACGCCGACCGCCTTTCGCCTTGACGAAGCCTTGCAGCGGCAGGTCCACTGGCGACTGCGAGCGGCCTCCGCAATCGGGGTATGTTTTACCCCAATCGTTCTGATCTGTTCAAAGGAAGTAGCGAAAACATGTCATGATTTTCGTTTGTTTTAATTGTCCATAAATGTAACTCACTCAAGCAGACATTTCATGTAGTAGATAAAGGTAAAAAAAAATAGTTAACTGCACAAAATACTAAAGACTAAACTAATAAAGCTCAATTCTCGAATATAGAAAGAAAGTTGCAGAAAGCAGACTAGTAATGTTGGAGGCTATTGACGGTAAATTAAAAATATAGCTTTAAAACTTACTTTTGTAATCCCATTCAGCGGCGACTTCAACTAGAATAAATATCTTTATTATAATAGTGTTTTATATTATTAAAATTTATTTATTCGATAATTTACTTTAGTACAAACACAATAAGGTACTTTTTTGTAGTAAAAATAGTTTTTTTTCTCTCATTCACATAAACATAGTATAAGTGTCCTCAGACATGACCTTGTCACTTACCAGGCTCCGCCTTTGTGTTATTCTTACTGGTTGCTTTATCTTGATGGCTCTATGAACAAATAAATATTTATAATTAAACAAACAAAAGGGTAATTAATTAGCTTCCCTTCTAATTCGAACAGTAACTTGTCTTTATGCTTAATATCATCCAAATCAGTCAGGTCAGTTTGAAGTTACCTTCTAGAAACATTCGTCTACTTATACTGTAGTCAGATTTCATTATACTTACAGCGCTCCTAGGTCGTCGTGTCGTCACTAAATATGTGATATCAGGGAACGGCGTGGGCAAATGGAACACCCAGATTGTTTTAGGCTGTAAATAATCATAAAATAAAATCACCACAATAACTATGGAGAAGTAATGTAACCTCAAGAGACAGGTGCCAAATAGAAAGTGAACTGCGAGCTGTCCGGGAAGTTTTGAAAAGTCTAATTTTAGTCTAGAAGACCGGCAATGCATCTGTAGTATCTTTGGTAATACGGATGTTCATGGGCGTCGATGATCACCTCGTGATCCAGAATCTCATTTGGTCCTTTCACTTAAAAAATGGCTTATCTCTATCATTTCCTTTTCCAGTACAGCAGGAATTCATTTCGTATTTTAGTAAGAAGGAAGATATCAAACAGCCGTTACAACAGTGGAGATCTACAGTCGCTATATTACAATTAAAACTGTCTCACTTTTCCTACTTTTAATTTGTCCCTAGCTTCATTGTCGAGCTGCTTCTGAAGGTCGTCAGCGTCGTCGTACAACGTATTGGGACGTGATGTCGTTTGATCTTTTATATCGTCTTGGATATATTTCACTAGATAAGTATCTGTTTGAAAATAATCACTTTCAGTATCATCACAAACTAAAACTACAGAGATTTAAATATACTACAATTGGAACGGATATGAGAACTTTCCTTCAAAAATTTCAACATAATCACACTACTACCAGAGTAGTCAACAGCAGTTGTAGATCTAATTGAAAGTGCAGTTTGGTCCGCAACGTCCTGTCTACTAATTATAAATAAATAGTGTTTCATAACAACAAAAAATCTTTATACGAGATAGTTATATACCAAAGAAATACCGTAACAGGAAATGCTTATTTTGGGACGTTTATTTTTAAATTTTCGATATCAAATTCAACCAATAAATGAAGATAGGTCTAATAATACACGTAATTGCTGTGTTTATGGTTATTTGATTTTTATTTGTATTGTACTGTTATCTTTATTGTTATTTGTTAATTCAAATTTCAAATCAAGTAACTTATGCGATTATAAATTGCCGATAACATTTGTAACTTTGAACAAACCTTTTATTCTCTGGACACACGTATCACTACTTCGTATTAATAACAATATCCAAATAAACTTGTATAAAACAACCTCATTAAACACCATAACATAGCAGTGTCACGTTGAACAGTAAAATAACGCACAAAAATAATACAAGCCATAAAATTGATACATTAAAAATATATCAAATTGTAATTTAAACGAAAACTCCTTAAATATTAATCCACGACAATTATTTATTTCATAACCTATTCTCTCATTTGACGTAACGTCATTCCTATCATTTTTATTTTTCTTTTTCAAATGGCTATTCTAACAACATTATATGACGGTTTTACTCGTATTTAATTGTCAATACATACCAATGTCTATAGTATTTCATAGCTGGTTTTTAAGTCCAGTAACCAAGCCATAAAATCTTCATAAAAAAAGATAAGTCGCTGCTTGGTAACATTGATAATCGTTCCTATTTAAACCACAGACTAGAACACGTCTGTTGATGTTACCTATAATTCTATCTGTATTTTAGCTCGCGTTCTCACCACCTTTACTCACCTCTACCGTCTGTTTTTTTTTATGATTTCTAAACTAACGCTTGACCACGATCCCACCCGATGTCAAGTGATGATGTGGTCGAAATACGGTACGTGCTAGTTTAGTAAGTGTATTCACTCTTCTCTTGAAGGCCCCCAAATCGTACTTGGACGGAAACACTGACGCCGGCAACCTATTCCACTCCTGTTTAATATGAAACCTGATAAAGATGAATGAAAGAATGGTCCACACTAAGACTAATATGGTAGACACTGAATCCTTTCAGTGGTGACGTATACTGAGCTGACGTTGATGACGTACTAACTATTCTACGTAGAGAAATAAGACGGTTATGTTAAAGATGCATTGAATTTTTAAACGAATTCATATCGTATCAATATTGTCATCTTACAAAAACATATTTAAGATCAAGATGTCCAAGGTCGTGTGTTGACGCATGTTTAAAAATATAAGATAGTAAATACACTATAGAAAATATTTTGCTAATGGTATTAAATCGATATTACTGTTAATTACTGTTGTCGAATATTATCTTAGATTGTTGATAATTTTAAATGGTTTAGATAAGTTGCTTGTTTGAAAGAAAACAACTTATTTAACCAAAGAAAGGTTTTACAAACTTTATTAGAGAAATGGCTGTTTACTTTTATTATGGTGCGATGTTGAAGGAAAATAAGTCAAGTAACGACGTCTCTATAAGTAGGTGTAACAATTGAAAAGAGGTAGGTGTGCCATTAAAAATGTAATCAGCTTAATGAATCACGGATATAAGCGCTTTATTGTTCTCAACAAATAATCTCTTAACTCTATGGTTTTATAATATCTTATGTCATAAGAATGATTGATACAATCTTACATATTGAAGTTTATCTAAGATGGGTTTCCACGGAGCGAGATTAAGTGGACGTACGGGGACCCGCACGATGTACTATGGATACAGTATTGGCTATAGTACTATGAACTAGTCCGTTAACAACCGTTACTGAAATTTTGAGTAGTTAAAGTAGAATACGGTGTTCCAAATTGAAATCGAAAACAGTTTGAACTTCTCGAACGTATTAAAGGTTGAATAAATAAATAATCACATTAATTGTTTATTCGATCGTCCATTGTTCGAAATTTGAACGTAATTCGAAAAATGATTTTTTTTATTAAAAATTGGTCAATGCACTGCTTCTCGTTTTTCACGTATTGCAAAATAGACGTTGACTTTAAGTTGCGAGATGCAATTTTTTTTCGTTCAAACGCGAAAGAATGTGACTATAATGTAGTACTTAAGCGTCTGCATCCACGTAATCGCGTACCGTGAAAATCGGGCCTTACAGCACGCACGTGGTCGCCTATCTTATCAACGGCGACCGCAAGCCAGCTTATCATAGTTCGACTCGGTAATCCCGCAGGATAAAAATGATAGATCAGTTCACCGGACTAATTCCTATTATGCAACAATCGAAATATTTATATTAAAAATGCAATATTTTCCAACAAATCATTTTAATATAGCTTTTATGATACTCGCGAAATTGTAGTTCAGAAGTTTAAACGTCGAAATAAACGTCACTTTTGGGTCCTAAAAAAAAAGAAAATAGTTGCTTTTTAGGGGTTTTTTTTTATAAATCCATTGTTCGTCTATAGCCTATGTCTTCCTTTGTTTTGTTAGTATTGTTTTACGAGTTAAACATGTAATAGATACAATATTTTACGAAGTTGTCTTTGTTAATTAATATGTAAACAATAATAACATGCATTTAGATACTCATTTCATATAGAGAGTTAAAAGGAATGTAATGCGTAATCAAATTTCCTAAGCCAATCGTTATTTTTTGATAAAACGACCCTATATCTAATCTCGTTGATTATATTGACTTCGAAACAAATGTTTTCTTATACAAGTCTAAAGTGAAACGTGTCTTGTGTTACGTAAAGTGAAAAAATAAAAAAAAAATGGTCAATAAAATTATCAAATTGTATTTACCTTCAATTAATGTGACGTCATCAAAAACAGTGTCCGAGGGTAAGTGGAGATGTATTAAACAAATTCCGAAATTATTATAAACGAAGAATAGTCTTAGACATGATGATCTATCATCTAATTAATATAAGTATTAAAAGAACCTGTGAATTACATTGTAAAGATCTCATAAAATAGTGTTGAACAAAACTTAGCATTAAATTTTTTGTAATCGAAATATCTGCAAAATCGATTTTTTATCGCCTTGCTCTCCGATTACATCTCGGGTCAAAGGTATCAGATATAAAGCGGCTTATTTTTTCACTTCGTTGATTATAGCGGAAGGTGGATTGCTCGCGCTTTCGAAGGTCAGGTCATCGACATGTTATATCATGTCATAAACTAATTGCTGAAAATAATTCTATGTTAAAAAGTAAGTTGAAAAAAAAATGGGTTTAATATGGAACTATTTTTATTATAATATTAATTTCCACATTTTTTTCCATCTTTTTTTTAACAAAATTCCTAACAATATTGACTATATTATTCGTGTAATATAGTTCGCATTAAATATAAAACATCTTTCTTAGTTCATAATCTGTTTAAAACTTTATAATATGAATTGTAAAATAAATAAGAATTTATTTAAATGCCAAAAATGTTTGCACTGAAATATCGAGAGGTTATCGGTTTCAGTACTGCTGGAAAAGAAATATTGCGAGTAGCCAGACTCGTAAATTTCTTTTATCTTGAGCCCAAGTTAATCGTCAGTCAATTTATAAAATATCTCAAGGGAAAAGGTTACTTGTTTATTAATTGCCCTGGATTTTCGGAAAGGTTGCGTTGATTGAAATTTGGAGATAATTTGTTTCGTTAAAAACTGTTAGAGATCAATTCCAAATTTAAAATTAATGAAATAGAATTCCAATACTGACCGGCTTCAATAATGTTTACAACACGTGTTGAATATTGCCAATATCGTTGACTATGGCTTTATGGTAACATTTTTGTGTGGTACATAGCGGATATTGTAATATTTTATAACTTTCTGTCATACTCATAATTGTGATATGGACATAGAGAATTTACTTTAGTTTTAGTGTTATAGATCGACATGAAGGTGTTAAGTAAGTTATCATAAAGTTGCTGTTATTCTAGGTAACATAGTTATATGGTTAAATAACCGTCAAAGATAAGAAACTTATACAGTCACTGTTCTGATTGTATTGTATCAAGTTACAAGATACCATCTCTTTATGGTTACGTTATTAGTAAAGGATGTTGATATTTCTATATCTTATCGAAATTTTTAGAGGTCTATCGAGAAATTGACAGGTATTTCCCCGTACGCACATAATATACGCGGAACTTTAAAAATGGAACATTGCCATCGTCATCAGTTTAAGGTCGTACAGTACTGGGAGATCTCGCTGTCGATTACCACAGTGAACAGGATATAATGGACGTTATTAAAAATGATAATTTATTTTGCAGCTGAACAGATATCTAAGTTGCGAGCATCACAGTCTCCGATAGCGATCTCTGTGCACCGATGCCCGACTTGGTCTTCGCTGGATCCTTTGCAGTTTAGAGGATACTGGGACAACTCTGCTAATGGCACTTTGCTTAATACAGGGCAGACAGGTTGAGTGTAACATTTTTGTCATCTACAAATTATTTTAATTTTAATTGATTACTGACCTTAGACAACAAGGCAATGAATTTCGTTGATTTTAATTTGCTCAGTGGAATTATTCAACCAAGATTTGTTCTTACCGATCGACTTTCCTCTTTTTGGTTTAAATCAATTTTCATCTGGTAGCATACTTCACATTCGAATCGTCTGCACGACCACGACTGAGTGGGGGGCCCCTGATCGGCGAGTACATCTTTGAACAGATGCGCTTCCACTGGTCGGTGGACGACTTCACCGGCTGCGAGCACGTGCTGGATGGACACGGGTCAGTGTATTCTATGATTAATTCCTTTTCTGCTGCAAATTAAAATGAGTCTTGTGTCCGAAAGAAGCCCCTTGACCGACTATCTCACATTGTCTTCTGCTATATGGACTGTGAAAAAATTAAGCGTGTCCTCAATTTCAAAGAAGCGACAGAAGAGGTTTTCGGTAATGAATGTTTCTCAATACGTATAAATATTTAAATGCAAATAATTTTATTACCTTAGCAATAATATGTATTATATTTACCTGCACTAAAGAGATTAATTATTATTTTAGTGATAAAGAGTAATTAAATTGTTATTTCTACGATGTGCGATGATAACGTGATTTTTATTATTGATTTCAATTGGGTCCAATGTATAAGGTGCAATAGACTAAAGAGTTCCGATAGAAGTGAAAATGTGATATGACTAAGGAACTTGAAATCATACGATACCAATACTTTTTTATAGTGTCAAAAATTACGCTCAAATATTCTTTTTTGCTTTAAAATTAATACACAAATAGTCAAATAATTGGAATGATTCTAGTGTTTCAAATGCCCCAACAAAAACAGATAAGGCTATAATCAAAATTTCGATATCAGATCTGATTAAATTTGTGCGTAAACGAGATTAAATGGAATTCTAAAATGTGTTACTAGGAGGGAGCAACTATCTAATATTTGAATAAAAAAAGAATTTGATTTATCGTCAATCTTCTAACATTGCGTTACAACAAGCGAACAGGAAGGGGGCTGGATCATTGATACAGATACCTACTATTTGACATTGAGAAGATTTTTATAATACTATACTGACCTGGTTCTTACATTTAACCTTAAGATGTTGCTTGTTGATTGACGTAAACGTTAATTAATGAGACGATTTCATACAATACATTTCCAGTTATGCAGCTGAATGTCACCTGGTGCATTACAACACTAAATACCAATCTCTGGAAGCGGCAGTAGCACATCCCGATGGGCTGGCAGTTGTTGGTTTCCTACTGGAAGTGGTAGACGCCCCCAATCCAAGCTTTGATGAATTTGTCGAGGGTTTAGAGAAGATTAAGAAACGGGACCAAATGTGTGAAGTTTCTTCAGGTATCGTTAAGAAACACATCTACTTTTTTTTAAATAACTTAAGGATGGTAGAATAGTTCAAAAGCTTTCTCAAATTTGTATGTACACGACAATCTTGTTATAAAACGAATGTCGTTTCCTGTAGAAAAAAGGCGGACGTAAATCTATTACCGGATTAGTGACTTAATTCTTTATTACGTGCCAACCAGAATCACTCGCTTGGATGGACCGAGAGGATCTGAGCAGCGGCAACTACGTGACGTATAAAGGATCATTAACCACGCCTCCGTACACCGAATGTGTTACCTGGATTATATACGAAAAGCCCGTGCAAATTGGCAGTGAACAGGTCTGTGGATCTTCAAGTATTCTTATACAGCGATAAATGTTTGCTATTTAATAAGTTTTTTTTTTATGTTACTGGTGACTGAAAGTATTCTCTAAGTAACAAAAAAAAAGGTAAACAGTACAAGATGAATTTAATGAAATTCTACGAACGTACGCATTTCATGAATCATGTAATCAATTTACCCTTACGAGTCTGTTTGTTTCACAGCTGGGTTTATTGAGGCAATTGGAGGGTCCGGACAGCATCCCGATAGAAAGGAACGTCCGGCCCACGCAGAGACATCCCCCCGGACACTCCGTCATCTATGTGAAACAAGTGAAAGCTAAACTATAAAGTGATTTTCAATCAAGACTACATAAAGTGATACAATTCAATAACTAAAAACGATACAACTAGTGATTAGTATTGCGGTGTTTTATTTAACATGTGTATATTTTGATAAGAGTGTTTTTAAAATAATTAATATGTTTCAAATTAAAAAAAAAATAGAAAACTGCAAAATAGTTTCTTTTTCCCATCGCTACTACCTATTTAGATAAAAGACTAACTTTTACTTTAAAATAAAAACTAAATAAGAACATTAATCTAATCAAAAGATTAGTACGGTTGGCAGCATCATGAAATACCAACATCTATTTTTGAGGCAAGATTCCGTCACTGATTTTCTAATCCTGACATTTAAAATCTTCCCTTTTAGCTGAAGTTCTAAAATTAATCTCTATCCACAGTTGCCTTTAAACAAGACGGATCTGCACAACACAAGTAAAAGAAAATTAAATCCTTTGACTTGGTGTTTGCAGCGCTCGCTGTGCAAGGAGATTACTAGAAAATATTGCAACGAAAGAAGATTTTAAATTTCATTAACGAAATAGATATAATGAAATGATAGCTGTGCACTTTTTCTTTCAATATGAGATTATTTTGTAATCTTTCTCATTATACATATACACACAGAATCTATTTTTGGAAATTGCACGTGGGTTCATCAACAAAGGTTATCAAGGTAACTGTTGTGCACACAATTTAGTGAAATACCAAAAATCAGTGACATGCAAAATAGTACGCGCATTTCTTTGTTAGTCAATCACAAATTTAACCACAAAAATATACGGGCTGTTTTGTTGAGGTACGGAACGGTTTTCTTTGTTTTTCGTTACAAAAAAAAATTGCGATCAATTTAAACAATTTTTATTTTATTTTAATTTATCAAAATAAATGTTTATAGGTAACAGAACTGATAATAACTATTGACAGAAATCGAAATGAATCCATCGGTTTAAGTCCAAGCTTCTCACCACACCAGCACAAAATTCTATAGCTGTTCCAACGTGGTCTCGCATACGAATGTAGAATATCATATGTTCCAACAATTTATGATCAGACTCTTCCTCAACTTCTTCGTCTTCTTCACTATTAAGATTAAGATCAGCATATACCTGGTCAAACTTATCAGCCAATCTCGACAGAATAAGTTTAACTGCAGTATGTTTAAGGGTCAGAAGATTTTCGTCCTCCTGCCACGGTTTGAGTAATACATTTTGTGATTGTTTTAAAATACCAAAGAATTGCATTCGTTCAACAAAATCTTTCTTCATCATCGCCTTTCTCCATGAGCAAATTGATAAATCCCAATCTTCTCCTGGCTTCATTTGAGAATAGGCTTCCTTCAATTTCATAACTTCGCTTTGATTGTAGAAGCATACTGGATTTTTCATGAGGAATATTTCTGATTCCAACAAGAATTTTTGATACGGATATATTTGTGGTTCAACGTTAGTTACTTTATCGAAAACGTTATTTAACAAAGCTCTAATGAGTTTTCGAATAGCTTTTCTATTGAGTCTCACCTTCAGTATATCTACTTTCCGACGAATTTTCTCTGTGTCTTCTACAGTATCCGCTTGTAAGTTAATCACAAGTTTTTGGTTAATATTTTCAAAAAATGAAACATTGCAAAAACTTAGCTCCCATACTTCTCTATAGAGACCGATATCACAAGAAACAAACGTAAAATATATTTCTCTAGATTGACCAGGAGGTAACATATCTTCGTTCTTGTTGAAGAAAAAGACCTGAATTGTATTCTCCTCCTGAATAAAAGGCGTATGTTGTCTTATCCTTTTCCAGCAATACTTTAACGTTACTGTACCTAAATTTTGCAGAAAAAGTTTAGCTCTGCCTACTCGACATTTCGGTACGTTAAAATAATATGACCACGACGAGCATGGTTCGTGCCACTTTTCATTTTGCATGTTGTACAACACGGACGTCAGGTGTTGCTCCGCTGTTTTTTTAACGAATACGGTATTATTAATTCTCACCCCGTATACCGTGAACGTTTCAAAGTATTCGTCTACTGTCGATATCTTAATCTCTGGCAGAGGTGGCAAAGGTTTAGTAGGTGGTTTTGGTCTATTGCCTTTGACAAATAATTCACTGATATCGGACCTGTAAGCAAATTTTTTTTCGTATAAAAATATAAAAAAGTTCCTTTCACGTCTTATTTTTAGAAATATAAGAAAAGAATAGACAGATTTGATCTATAATTACCTATATGGATCTATTTTCTTTATTTTTTTCTTAAATTGCTCTTCTTTTTTTTGTTTATACTTCTGGTATTCGTTGTTTATACGCTGACATTTGTTTCTTTCTGAAATACCATGTATATTTTTTTCGGTTTCTAAAATGTACCGTGGTACGCCGATATGTTCGATGATACGGGGCCGTCCTATGTCTTCAGGTTTTCGATAGACTTCGTACACTGGTTCGCAGTAACACCTTTGTTTAAGTCTTGCGGGCAGATCCCACGGCTCGCCTCTTACTGTCGCTCTCTCTTTTACCTGAGCGTCTTGTAATATCGATTTCATTTCTCTTTCTTCACGAACTTTTTCATGTAAATTCATAACCATATCAACGGGTGCCCGCTGTATTCTTTGGCCAATTGCTATAATTTCATCTTCTCTCACCCTTACCCATTTTTCCCAATTGAGTAGGTCTCGATCGGGTCGAATATATTTTTTTGCAAATTGATCCATCATAACATATCTTTTACTTTAAAATAAATTATTCACATCAGTTCGTACCGTTGTAAATTTGTTTTCGTAAATATTTAAGAAATTTGACGCAATTCGACGTCAATCAAATATATATTTGTCAGTAACCTTTATTCCACAGATATGATACAATTATGGTTAAAATTTGTAACTCATCAAAGAGCTAAATCCTGTCGTAATGTATTTAAAAAAAATATTCCAAAAGCCAATACCATATTTTGTTTTCAAGTAAGAGATTTGAAATTATAAAATTGAACCGTCTGAATCATAACGTGAACTATAAACAACACAATAGACATAGACAAAACGAATTAAGACTTATAGATTTGGACAGTTTTGTTTGAAAATCTAAAATGGTTGAAAATTTAAAGTGAAGCGATGCCTATTGTTTTGCCTCTACCGGAACCAGAAGGTATAAATCATAATTTACTAACTAAATATTTAGTAAATCACAGAATTTACTCACTAATGGAAGTTTGAAACTAATGCTCGCATACTAAAAACCAAGAGAATGGTCTTTTTTAATCAACTATAACTGTAGAAGTAATTTTAAGGGAGTATTTTATTTAATTTGCAGTTCCAAAAGTAGAGGAAGAAGCTGAAGAGAAAATTCCACCTGTAGGAACACTTGAGTATATTTATTATTTCATCAAAGTCGAGGGCCATCTGCCGACACCTATTGAAGTATCAATCACAGGCTCCATTCCTTACAAATGTCCCGAATTGAAATGGTACAATTTCGATATCTACCCACATAAAATAAAGATAACAAACACTGGTTATACTGGTGAGTTCTTACGGCACCAAGTTTATGATATCTAAAGATGAATATATGATAAAAAAAAAACGTCTAACACTCGCGTATCTATGAGTGTCATATACTAGTCTACTCTACGCAATCTATTCACTATTAGAGACGGTAGCGACCTCGAAATAATCCTATACCTACTGACCATGAAGAAAATCCTTCGATGGGCTCGAGACTAGTCGGTACCGGCATCGTATAAATACGAGAGTGTTATCCGTTGTGTACCAAATTTAGTTTATAACATCATAGAAACAATCGATGGGGGAGGCCTAGGTTCAGCAGTGGACCATCTTAGACTTATAACGTTGACGATGATAATGAGTGTCTCACAAAAGTTTAAGTGCCTAATACCTAGTACTCTTAACTGGTTATTCTACTAGATGTTAAAGAATCGAACAGGACCCTGTAATCCCCACATCTTCTATCCGCATTTAGATTAAGGAATGTGATGTTATAGTTTTGGTAACAGTCAAATATGATATCATCTGACTGCACACAAGAAAGACGTAAAATCAGGATACTGTAAAGTTGAACTCTTACGGTGAAGGAAAACATCGTGATGTCTGCACATATCGACGAAGAAATTCAAAGATATGTGTGAAGTTAACCAACACGCACTGGGCCAGCGTGGTTTACTATGACCTAGTCACCCCCTAATAATAGGGTAGGCTCTGAGCCCCTCGGTGGGGACTTATAGTGAGCTGATGATGTTGTTGATGATGATAAAGTTGTGGGTTCATTTTATATCGCAACTACTTACCAATTGGTACACGGCGCGAATGTTAAATAATTCATTGTCCGAACAATGTTTTAACCTAAGTAACGTACCAATAAATATTAATAATAAATGAAAGATACAATTTTAATATTTCAACCTAGGAGTCTTATACAACGACGCAGCTGTTGTAAATATTAAAATAATGAGAAGCGGTGGATGAAAAAGTAAAAGAAATTCGTAATGTTAACAAAAAAAACACCGAGAAAGTGTAGAAAAAATGTATTTGAACAGTTAAGTACGGTCAGCATTGTTTTTTCCAAAAACAACTGTAAACATGTCAACTTTATTTCCAGTATTACTTGGTGCTAAATGGAGGACCGAGAGGCCATATCTTGAAGGAGGGCCGCTTTTCGAGAAACACGTCCTTTCTCAAATACATTTCCATTGGGGACCTAATTTCATGAAAGGAAGTGAACATTCGGTTGATAAAAAATTACATCCCGGTGAAATGCAGGTGATTTTTTTATCTAATTGTATTAAGAAGCCAGACTTTTGTAGTTATTTGATCTTAATTGGGTTTTAACAGCTTTTTTGGAAGATTAATCTGTGAAGTGATCTGGGCCAGTCTCACATAACGCTTCACCTAATCGGCATCAGTAAAATAAAAATAAGCGTAGACAGCAGAATGAGTTTTACTCCGGATTAAGTTGTGTTAATAACTAGCAAGTTTCTTAACCTCTCAAAATGTGGGAACCAATGTAAACAAGCTTACGACCGAGCAAAATCTCTCTTCTTTTTAGACATGTAAATATACATAAAACTATACTAGATAAATGCGCAAAGAAAGATCAATTAAGTTCATTATCAAAAGTCAAGTACACTATTCCCCTGCTGAATGTAACAACAAATTTCATCGCTTAGTTTGTGAAAACTTAATTAATTAGATAAGCGATTTTATAAGTAATTAAGTGAACAAATTAGTGCCTAGGGAGTGATCTCAGGCTACTCTCTTTGTTTTTGTACAGTAAAGGCATAATGTAATAACGCTTTTGTATAATTAAAAGCAGAGTACATCATATACCGAATTACTTGTATAAAGAAACTGTCGACTTGAGGCAGAGGAAACAGTTTTGCTATTTTTGTCGACTGGGCATTCCCAAAACCTTATCTGACCTTAGCTCCATCATCATCAACCTAGTGTTGTCCACTACGGAACGTACGCAAACCTAGGCAATCGATGGATTGACATGATTTTTTTTACAATTGTACATTTTTATTTTAAATAAATATCATAGTAATATATTTGCAGGCGACGTTTTTCAGATCAGAATACCTAACGCAAGAGGAAGCTCTGCAACACCCAGACGGCGTAGTTATGGTCTGTTATATAATAAAAGTGAGTTAAAATCTATGGTAGAAAAAAGTTCCTTTAGCAAACAAACATATATCATCATCTTTCAGAGCTTGCGAATATTTCAATAAAAGCTTCTCAAAATACTTTTCAGTATGGAGTTAAAGCTGACGACCGTTTAGAGTGCGTGATAGAGGGATTCCCGAGGATCCAAGAGGCTAAGACTAACACGCGAATAGGGCCTTACCCTATGTCACGCATCATGCCCATGTTCTATGAAGATTATTTCCTTTACTGGGGAACACTGACGACAGTCAAAGGCGAGAACCATGTCATACGGTGGATCGTGCCCAGGGCCATATTATATGCTTCTACTGAGCAGGTTATGTTAAACAACATTTATTTTTTAAATGATAAAGCAAATAAAATAAAATGAAGTTGTCCTTTGTTGAAATCGAATTTAATTTGATTTGAACATTAAATAACATGTAAAGTTTGGTTGTAAATTAGGTTTTTTGATTAATTTTTTTTATAGATGGAACAATTCCGTAAGCTTTGGGATCCATGGGATAATCCGAACATGGGAAATTTCCGACCGTTACAAGATGTAGCCGACAGACATGTGTTCCTTATCAATGCGCATTGGAACCAGTACAACTCCCTGTTACCTATACCAAGGGTTCCGGAGAAATCAATATCAGTCTTCTCCCCTGCTTACGAAGCTAATCCCTGGATGCTACCGCCACAGAACAGGGTTTCAGATCCAAATGAATCTGCAGAAAATAAGAAAGATGCTAATAATAACGAGAATAAAGAAAACAAAGAGACTAAGATCAATAAATAACCTCTTATTAAGGAAAAAAAAAGTAGTTTCAAGCAAAGACTAAAACTTAAGCAACGTGGTAAAGTTTTGTCATTTTGATAAGAGGCAGTTGTCGTAAATGAAAAGAGGTACTTTGCGCCTCGATCTTTGTGGATTTACTGAAGGTCGTTGCTCCATCTTTTCTATGGATGCTAATATATCTTCCTTTCATTTCGTTTTCTCCCATTCACCTTAATAGTATCGGCTAGGGGCCAAGGGACTCACAATGCGGTTGTATTTAATCAATACATTTTTAAAAGGGACAAGTAAAGTCGATTTCCTAAAATAAAATTGTAGTCTCATTATCCGTATGCATTGTTACTTTTACTTCTATTTAAAAATGTTTATTTTATGCTAAGGATTGTATTGAACTGTGTAAAACTTATTAAAACAATGAAAGTCATTTCTTGAAAAATCATTAATATCAACAGTAGGAAGACCGAAGGAATTAAAACGTTCTTTTACATATTTTAAGGTATGCCGATATAGCACAGGCCGGTTCAAAAGCTTAGTGTATATGGCATCGGTGATTGTACATTTCTAAGCTTAAAATATTCGTTATTCTGACAGAATGCAAAAAAATGTAATTTAAAACAAACAAAAACTTGATGCCACCAAAAATTAAGCATATTTTTGCCTCCTCAAATATTTTTCTAGACACTGAATATATTTTCATAAACGTTACGTGAACTGTCAAAATAGTAGACAGATGATAGTGACACTGTCAGCTGTCAGTGTAGCGAATGTAACCTCTGAATGTTGTGCAAAATCTAAAGTTTTCATAAAATGATAAGGAATATCTTGCGTACCAGCCAACGGCTGGTACTAAGGCAGATCAATAATTTTACCCCTGTAGTATTAAATCGATGTGTTTCAATAAATACCTTCAAAACTAGCTCCTGTCTTTTGAACAGAACATTTTTTCGAAATAGTTCTAATAGTTCGCAGGCTTCAGAATTAGTTGATCCAATAGTTTATGAAGAAATCTGTAATGAAACCTTAGAATCTTTGTGCGATTATTTTGAAGAAATTGTTGAAAAATCTTCTAATTTGAAAGGTGCTGATGTAACGTACAGTGTAAGTAATTAATAGCATAATCAAAACTTTACAAATTTCTACGTAATGATCCATGTAAGAATAGAATTAAAAAAATTAAATGTCTATTATAACATGGTAATTAAATTTTCTTAACAGAAAGGGAAACCAATAATACTTTTTCTTAATGTGATCTGAAATCAAGCAATACATTAAAATTATTATTAAAAGCTAATTGTGTTACAGGATGGAGTTTTAACAGTGGCACTTGGTGCTGAATACGGTACCTATGTGATAAATAGACAAAGCCCAAACAAGCAAATCTGGCTCAGCTCTCCCGTGTCTGGCCCTAAACGATATGACCTAATACTAAAAGATGGAGGACATTGGATCTACAAACATGACGGTGTCACGTTACACAAGCTATTACAAGATGAAATATCAAAGATAGTTGTTACCAAAGTGGACTTTGGAAGTTGTAGTCACTCATTTATATGAGTATTATTCTTTTGTTGTTAACTATTAAATAGTGTTTATTTTCATTTGTTTTATTATTTTGCTAATATGGAGGTTATAGAAGATGGTAATATTATGGATAGGATTCCTATCCTGTTGCAAAGAGATTTTCAATATTATCAGGTATATATTTTAAAAGTCTTATCCCTACAACGTAATACTGTTTCTTACCTTTTTAAAAATTTTATTTTTCTATTTCAGGAGAAACAGACAGTGTTATCTGAGAAAATATGTCAAGGTGTGGTCGGAGGGAGATTGGATTTTCCACGGAATGCATCATTTGCTGCCGTGAAAATTGTGTTGTGGTTGGAAGAAGAATTTCAAATTGCATTCAAGTAAGTAGACTATGAGTTTATATTCCTGAAACAGTATGAAAACTTGTCATCTGATTGTTTTAAAAAAGGGGATATAATAATATGTTCTTATACAAGTGTTTTGTTGGTGGAAACAAACTAACATAGATACTTTAATTAAAAAGAAATAAAACTTTATATACAGGTAGTAAATCCTTCTCTTGTAGCTTTAACTGCCTGATTGCTTCAGGACAATGTGGTGTAATTCATTTTACATTCTTTACCATAGTGGTGTAATGTTTTTTTTTATCAAGTACTGTATGTTTTCCAGCCGAGGGTCAGGAATGTTTGTTAAAATAGATGGAGAGAATCGAGTCGGTGGTGTAGTCAAGACATCAGATCCAGAAAAGTTTGTGCAACTGGCTGTTAAAGCTGGTGACTTATTACTTGGTAAATAAAAAAGTTAAATGATATTAATGTGTTTTTGGCTTTATCATGTTTTCTGAAGATATGATTGTGGCAAAGGGAAATTGATCTCATGTTTATATTATTCTAATACAGTAATCCAGTAGCGATCAAAGTCAGCATTGAATTTCAACTGGAATAATTCCTATATAAACACTCAGTGGTCCACTGGACTGGAATAGAATACAGAATCAGTGAATGTTTACATCATTCTATTTCTATACCATCACTGATTTCGATCGCTACTGGGTTACTATACTGGAATAATGTAAACCGGACGTAATAAATGATCTTATTAGAAAATTTAGAATAATAGTTTTTGTAGTTTCAATAGACTATCCATTCAGATAATTATTTTATTTACTTTGTTTTATTTACTATATTTAATTACTTTGTTATGTATTTCAGAACACCTTCATACACTCGCGCAAGAAGCACTCGACCACGCAGATCTTCCAGTGTTGACAGCCACGCTCGGTGCTGCTGCGTTACTTAAAAACACTTTCTATTACTATGTTCAACATGTAGAGGAGAGTGGCAACACTGAGAGGCATTCACGTTTACAGGTAATGCATTTTCCAACAATTTTGTTATTATTTCTATAGTGTTAGCTGCCTGTCTGTAATTTTATTAATTAATTTAATATAAACAATTAAAAAATTGACGATGTATAAGTAACGAAAAGCCAAAAAACAAAATGTAATAATTGGACTAAAAATGTCTTTCTTGTTTCACTCCTTTTGAAATCGGCGTTAACGTACTGTAAGTAATTTCAATACTGCATCTTTTAAGGCATGCTACAAACGTTATGTCACAATGTCGGAGGCTGTGGGGGAAAGGGTACTAGATTTACACAACCGAGTGCTGTCGCTGTACATACTGCAGGACGCGGGGGGACGGCCTATCGAGGACCAGAGATCAGTCGCGACTGGCACGCCCTCTGTGCAAGGCTGGTGGCTCTATATGAACGGTAATTTAATTTAGTTTAGTAACAAGACAACTAGATGACGTTATTAGAATAAAAGTAATTTTTTGTTAGCGAGTACTGTAATGTGGTTTGTGTTTTTTTAATTAATTACACGCTTATTTATAACTAGTTTACAATGTAATTTATTTCAGGAAGTCGGAAAGATTTATGGGACACCGTCCCACCGAGAATGGCTCAAAGAATATTTGCTGGAATGCTCAACGAGACGTTGACTATTCTAACAGTCAGATACTGTCAGGTTCGTGTCCTAAATTAATAAAAAAACAGACATTTATAATTGAAAATACGTCTGTAGTTTTTTTTTTTTTAATTTACAGACGTAGTTTATTACAGCTGGTTTTTGTAAACAATTTGTCGAAACTAAAGATTAGATAAAAAAAAACTTGACCGGAAACCATAAAGTGCAGATTTAATTGGAAACCTAAAATAACTGTGTATTTTAAATTCGTATAAATTACAATGCAACACATTAGTATCATAATAAAAAAATCTTCCTTAATACAGACAACCACAACGGAATCGACAACGCAATTACTGTTAAATGATATTCTAAACATATTGCTGTGCGTGGCGCAACTGCTGCCCTCTGTCGGCGGCGGCGGCGCGGACGTGGCCGGGCGCGGCGTGCGCGGCGTGCGCGACGTGCGCGACGTGCACGCCAAGTGCAACGAACTCTTCAAGTGTATGATATACCGAGGCGCCGAGTTGCATTTTCTATACCAAGTTAGTAATTCAATATACTGCTTTTGCCAAGAAAAAAACAAAAAAAAAAACAAAGTTTTAAATTGTAGGTATTCAAAGAAAGGGGCCAAGAAGTGATGATCAAAGACTGTCCGCATCCGTGGTATATGTTCGTCAGTCCGAATTTGTTTGACAATTTAGAAAACTTCGACGTGAGGCATACAGCAGCTCTACCGGACAGAACTGCGATTGCATTAGAGCTTCTCGTATTACTGGCGCAGCCGCAGCCTTCCTGGACTTTATTAGTAAAGGTTATACATTTTTAATTCTAATAACAAACAAACAACACAAATGTATGCACGTGGGTAGAGATGTAGTGAGAAATTATTTTCCTTCAGGAAAACTCGGAACTTTATCGGAGTACGATGACACCAGAACTGTCAATGAGTGATCGTATAATATGAGTGACATTTTCGTATCCATTAATATGGATCTTTTTTGTTTAGTGCTATTAGAGAGAGCACGATAAATACCAACTTTTCCGAAAAATTACGAAGGAAAATCGTTTTTTCACTACATCTGTACTATGATTTTGACGTTAGGGGACTCAAGCAGTGACCTTGAATTTTTAAAATGGCAGGTTTTAATGATGCGTGACTGCCGTCTCGCACGTTCGCTGCTGAACCACAGCGTTCGGAACATGTCCGCTGACAACGCGCGCTGGCCGGCCGACGGCCTCTGGTACTATACTGACGAGCGAAAGAAATGTGACGGCTTTCTGTGTACCGCTGATGGGTTTTGTACATATACAAGCGACGGTGGCGGTGAGTCACTAATGTTAATTATATCATACATGCGAAACATACCCTGCCTTCTGGGGGAACACGGGGTTATGTAGGGTTCGACCCACTAAAACCCCACAAATGGCCAACCTCAAGTCTCACTAACGAGGGTTCCGGGATCTCTGAAAAACGCACTGGAACCCTCAGCACTTACACATGGACAGACAGATATTATTATAAATTACCTAGCTAAACACGACACTTTGGCCAATTTCAGTCGGATTTTTTTTTTTTTATATAAAAAAAGTAAATTTAACTTTATAATCGCGGCATATAAATTAAACACACATGAGTATTTTAGCTAAACTACATTATCAGCAACATTGTATCTCTTCATATTAATATTGGTACAAAAGGAATTACTTTTGTAGTGGATGTAGAGTACGCCCGGAGCGTGGGCGCACTCACTAACATACTGGCCACGGTGGGCAGCAGAGCAGACCTCAAGTCCACTCTGTGTTACGCCTTGGAACTCTCAGGGAGGGACTGGGCCTCGTGTTTGGACAAACGTCAAGTATGTTGGTAATCTTTACAATTGCAAATAACGAGCGTTTATCTTTATCGGGAGATAATGACACCCGCACTGTCAATGAATGATCGTATTAAATGACAGACATTGTCGTATCCATTAATTTGGAACTTTATTGTTTAGTGTCAAATGTCAAAATGAATGTCATTCTCTAAGATGGTACTGAGGCTGTTGGAGAGATCACGATAAATACGAATTTTTCCGAAATAGTACGAAGGAAAATCTTTTCTCACTAAATCTGTAACAAATTTGTTACCTTTGGATTTTCACGTGATTTTTAGTATTATCATTTACTTTTTTTATAACGCTTTTACAGTAAATAGGATATTGTAGTATTGTAATCACGAGAGTGTTAAGTTATTGCGGGCGGATAGTACAGGCGCTATAATTGTCAGGTATGGTGCGACCGCCGGCCGCCGTGGCTGGCCGGCGTGCTGGCCATAGTGGGCACGGCGCTGCAGTTTGTGCCTGCTATCTTAGTGAACGCGGTACAGAGTGGTGCATCGATGTATCAGGTTCAATTTAATATACAATAGCAGATTTTTAATAATTAAATAAAATTTCTTGTACCATTCCAATTAAACTCTAGACTTGCTAGGATGTAGTTTACAATATTCGAAATCCGTGCCCTCGGCCATTAGGCTGCTGGCGCTATTTAAATCTAATAGTGTCTGTTTTATAAAAGATAATGTTTAAAAAATATGCTTTCTTTACAGACAATGTCTCTCTGTTTGAGTTGCATCTCGAGATCTCTCGACTGCATTCCGCGGTGCTTCATCAACGCCGCTGACGTCATAGAGGGCACCATCCCGTCCAACGTGAGCCCCGTGGGCGGCTCCGTGGTGTTGCAGATGTTGGTCACTGTCATATACGAGGAGCTGCAGAAGTGGGCGAAGAAGGAAGTCGTCAAAGAGAAAGCAGGTATTGTGTAGTGGTCCAGTGTAAAACGTAACTGTTGCAAAAATATAAAACAACGCCATCTGTAGAAATTTTATCTAAAAATATCGAGACGTTTCTAATATTGCAAGTGTTGTTATAAGTTAAAAGCGACAAAGTTATTTGACACGGTGGACAAAAATTAAACTAAATTAAGACAGCCCACTAGCGCCACCCTGTCAATGTTAATACAAATATGACGTTTTTTTTATCATATAAGTGGATGTCTAGTTTTTCATTTCCTATGCCTAAGTAACCGCGACAGCAGCATCTTCAGAAAATATCAATTTGTAAAAGTTACACTCGTGTATTTATGAACAACGAGATTAACAAAGCTTGTTTCAGTTGGCAACGGCGAAGCGCACAATCTGAACGCGAAACAGAAACGAGGCAAGGTCAAACAAGTCCGGATACGAACTCTCGCCACTACAAGTAAACAATTCATTAATTCAATAAACTTTTTTAATTGACGCACTCAAGAGTCCTCATTATATTCAGAGAATCTTAGTTTGGGTTTTTAGTAGGAATTCTACAATAATAGCACCACTTAACAACTCTGAGTGCGAAGGCAATTATCCATCAATCATGTTACAAACCCCATCAATCATTCATCATTGTTAATTTTTAAACAAGACTATTACAACGGCCGCACTGAAAATCAAATAACCTACCTTATGTACTGTGATGACACTAAAGTCGATTACCGTCTCATGCGGGCAGTAATCCAGTTAGAACTAGTTTCAAGTGTAACTGGTATTAACCGGTTTTCTCCAGATCCCTTAACAGATCTAATTTCTTGATGTAACCTTAATTGTTCTTTGTAGAATCCCTTACAACTTGTTCTGACCCATCTCGAGACACGTCTATTGTCGCGGGTGAACGACCCGAGCGTCGTAGCTCAGTGATATAAGAAATAAACGCTAGTTACCGGCTGCAAGTGTCCGCGGCCGGTAGCTCGGTACCGTATGAAATAGCGAAGGCACGTGCTTAGCTCA
>JAODUI010000031.1:6842245-6857806 GCA_027563995.1 Papilio gigon
CGCGGCGCACAGCAGCCCCTCGTCGATAGGTCTGGCGATAGCGGAGGCTCTGTGCTCTATAGACGAGGATGACAAGCACACGCAAGAGATACAAACTCTAGTGGCGCAAACTAAACGAAAATTTACATTAACCGATCAGTTCGGTTTGGAAGATTTTCCCGAATTTGCTGAGTTCTTTGAAGAGGTAAGATTAACACTAGAATGCTATTAAATCATGACATTTTATACACGTAACAGATATTATTTTGTAATATTACCGCAGCGAAAATTCACTGTTATATTTTTTATAACACTTTAAAATGTGTGTGTAACAAAACTAACATTTTTGAATTTATTTTTACTAAATATTTTCACTTTACGTGTAACAGTATACAAAATTAAATAAAGTGGTATATTTGCATTGGGGAATGCCTGTCCAACAATGGGCGTATAATAGCTGATGTTGATAATAATGGTGACAAAATATTGTACAAAAAATTGCACAATTTCATTTAGAACACTATGTCTGAATGCAGGGCAGCGTGCCGGCTTGTAACGCGGAGCGGGACAGCGACGCCGCCATCTTGACCAACCAAATATTGATGACGTCATCAGGCCGCGACAGTCTCAGGGCGAGTATAAATGAAATTATTCATAACAATTTCTTATCTACACATGTATCATATATTAACGTGGTTATTTGCAGGTGATGTACAATCATCTCCAGCTGCATTCAGAGTGGGTGTACAGAGAGCTGGGTGTGCAAGAGACCTGTGACGCGGAGATACCGTTGAACAGAGCGCCTCTGCTGTACATCATGTTCCATATAGGACGAAGACCATTTGATCAGGTTACTGTATTGCATAGAAATATTTTCATGAATTAAAAATGTGTTAAAATGTCTAGTATATATAGATAGTACAGATATAATGAGAAAGACATTTTCCTTTGTAATTTTTCGGAAAATTCCGTATTTATCGTCCTCTTTCAAATAGCTTAAGTGCCATCTTAGAGAATGACGTTATTAATTTTGACATATGACAATAAACAGTAAAGTTCCATATTAATGGATATGAGAATGTCACTCATTTAATACGATCATTCATTGACAGTTCGGGTGTCATCGTACTCCGATAGAGATCCGAGTTTTCCCGAAGGAAAATGATTTCTCACTACATCTGTAACTCATTTTACTGTGTCATTAAAACCGTTCTTATTGTTATCAGTTCCTCAGAGGCGAGTGGCCGATGCCCTGGAGCAAGTTAGTGTCGGTGGCGACCGCGTGGTCCGGAGTAGAGGGCGCTAGGGTGCACATCAACAGACGCGCCGACGTGCGCGACGTGAAGACGCACGGCAAATGTAACAAGCAGTTGTTGGAGCTGTACAGTATATTTAAAGCACCGCGGGAAAGTCTTCTATGAACCCCCTTGTTACAAGTGAAGTGAAACACGCAAACTAGATGGCGCTATTTTCAAATTAAATTGTACTACTGTTTTTATTACGGTGGTGATTGCATTTAATATACAGCTTAACCAAAAATTAAAAATCCCGGCGAGAGGGCGCTTCAATCAGCTTCTTTGTTACATCTCTTTTTAATGTATGCAAAGAAATTAGTTTCATATTTTTTCGCAATATGGCAAGATTTTGCCGTTGCTACATTTTTAAATAGTTGGTTACAACAAAAATCAGAGATGAAATGTTTTATCTGTTATTTAAATAAATTATCGAATAAATAATTGTTGTTTTAATCATAAGACGTTTTTCTTTTTTATAATACAACTTTGACCTTGCATAATTCAATGATACGGTTTTTCGCTAGTGGCGAGCGCGATGTGTGCGAATAAATTTGAGAAACGCCAAAAATAACAACGGTTTAAAGGAATAGAGGAAATGTAAGGTTAAAGCGCATTCGTGAACTCGAACATTTAAATCTTCCGCTAGACCGGCGACGGCGAGTGAACGCAAGGAGTTTAAAAATGCTCTATAATCTGTGATCGTTTGATTTGCTACTCTTTGATGTCTATGACTTCTTTATTTTTTACAACCACTTATACAACAATACGCTTTTTTGTTAATTTACAAATATCTCTTATAACCATTCCTGGTAAGCTTGAAAAAGCTTGTGTTAGAATATTGTTTACAATAGTCGATTGGCGGGATTCGAACCCACGACCGCTAGTTCGGTTGTCCCATAACCATTTGGCTATTGGCGCTTGTTTAAGATACAAATTGCCATATGCATATTTCTAATCTGTATCATAATTTTATAGCTGTTCGTTAAAACGTCGTGTGCTTAGAACAGGGCACGTTACCGTTTGCTTAATACTTCAAAAGTCACTATTCAATTAATATACTTCATTTGATTATCGACTCTTTCACATAACTACAAGGTTTATATTCCTTTGCTGGCATGTAAGTCGTGTATCCGCATTTAGCGAGGTACGCACGGTCTCAAGTGTTTCCTGAATACAAAGCTTAGCTCTCTGCCAAGTTGTCCAGCTTCCGATAAAGTCGATAGAGGATTGCTATGGCCGTGGATTAGGATCAGATCGTTAGGCATAAATTGTTAGTCTTCATTAAAACTTCATTACTAACCAAATGTAAACTTGGAAAGTATTTAGAGTTTTGTTTACATATATCTTTTATTAAAACATCGAATATAAACGCAAAATGAAGCATAAAATAAATAAACAAATTCTGATACTTTATTCCAATTGAGGCGCCAATAGCCTAATTGTTAAGCGTACGGTTTTTCAATCACGTGGTCGAGAGTTAAGATACCGCCGTTAGACTACTGTCGTAAACTATATGCTAGCACACCCTAGAGCATAGTTGGAGGGGTAAAAGAAATAATAAACTAAGAAGAATCTACTAACATTTTATTTTTAATAAAAAGTGGAAAAAAGGACACGTAAAGACATCCTCAATAAATAACATTGTTTAATTAGTGATTAAAAAAACATGCTTATATTAATGCGATTTCTTCTACGTAGTGTATTTACAGTAATCTAGTCCGGTCCATGCCGGCTTCTGCTGTTCCGTTGCCGTTGAGAATATAATAATAAAAATAGTGAACGAATTCCGCACGTTATTTGCATAGTGAAGTAAACGATGCAAATTCCTTGCAGCACTTAATTACATCTCCGATGTTAATTCCGCGCCGTGCCTAACTTAATGCTTAGATTGTGTTAAGTAGTTGCAGTTAGAATGCGACGTGATTGTGGGGGCGGCGGTAATTTGTTTGAACTATACAACTGAAATGAACACTGGATTTGTAAATAGTGTGGAAACAATTTTATGGAATATTAAATCTGTCAAAACGATATATCAGATACTATATTATCAGATCAGATATCAGTTATTGCAGCTTAAAAATAGTACATTATTGCTCATAAAAACAATCACATATTAAACTAATAGTACATTATTGCCCATAAAAACAATCACATATTACACTAATAGTATATTATTTCTCATAAAAACAATCACATATTAAACTAGTTAGATTGACGCAGTGACCGCTAATAAGCGTGTGTCTCAGAAAATATAAGTGTCCAGTTTAGTCAATCCTGCGCCACGTCGAATACTGAACTTAGATCTCATTACAAATAAACCGTTCTCCCAATCAGTATTGTCAATAAAAGTCTGGTGAGCAGGATACGTACGCCAAGTAAGTATATAGAAACAAATTCAATATTGTCCACAGAAACAGAACAATATATGTTTCTTAGAAATGTTTTAAAAAAGATCATAAACTTATACGGGTTGGGGATGTTGGTTTGAGAGAATTAGAGGAAGGTGCTAGGTTGGTGTCGAGTCGGTCGGAGTTTTCACTGCATGTCTATTCGAACAAACAAGTTCAGGCAAGTTGTGGCTGCAGTGCGCAGAAGATGTCGTAACTTCGTAAACTTCGCAGTCAACTTTACGCTTGTATAAATGTCTCCGCGAAGGTATCATATAAATTAATAAACACACTCCATTGAATGTGGTAGGAAATAAGTTGCTTCAATTACTCAAGATCATCATCATCATTCTTAACTCTTGACTGCTCACAGCTGATTATAGGCTTTTCCCAATGCCTTCCAAAATATGAGGTCCACCGCCATCCGCATCAACGGACTTCCCTACTTTACTCAAGATATTGTTGAAGCAATCTATTTAAGACAACTTTTTCTTTTTTAAAACAGATAAAAACAGAAAGCATAGTGAATTCGGTCGTTACATGCATATTACCTTGTTATGAATTCATTTGCACCGCGCCTCCCGCGAGACTTATTTAGCTCTGTTGAAAAATTTCATTAGTCCGCCGAGGGGGAGAAATACAAAACGAGATTAATTTATCTTTCTTTCGTTTACATTCAACGTAAAAATACTGATGGTATGATTTTAAAAATTACCAAACGTCACGTTTATCTCCCTACAAATTGTTTATTGTTTTTTGTTGGAATATAAATAAGCATATACATAGTCTATGATAGATGGCAACACCGAGGCCATCTTCCTCTTCCGAAATGGCTGCCGTACAAGGTCGCGCGCATCTTGTCACCTATGGATATAATTATTGTAAAATATAAATTATTCAATCATTCAAGTCTTTAACTTAATCAACAACAACAAGTTATGGGCCCAGGCTTTACTATTATTATTTATTTGGCCCCCTTTCGTTTAAAAATTACACAATAAGTTTTTTAATTAAAAATTAAATATTATTCGTCTATAAATGTTCCTGGCTGATGACAGCTATAATGTAAATTGAAGTAGTAACATATCTTAATTATGAAACAAACAAGATGTCTTACCTGTTCCCAGTAACTGCGTAGTACGGTATAAAACACAACTCAAAGTCTTATAAGATTTACGTGGCGTGACTGGCGCACATTAATTGTACTTTAAGGCACTTTGTATCATATGTGCACAACTTCGTAAGCCTACGCTCCGGGATGTTTTGTTACTGATATTATTACTGGAGTGAATTTACTTTAAGTGTTTGCATGTTTAACATTTTTTTATTAAGATAACAAGACTATAGAATATGTAAGGGACTATTTACTATTATTACGTATCTACTTTATTACTGTAAAGTCGAATTCAATAGAAATGTGAAATTACAAAATCTTAACAACTTTTCCTTTATAAGGTTGTAATCACAGCATAATTGAAAATAGATCTATTTGTAGTATCATTTCCGACTGAAACACATTCCAAAAAAAAGCATAGACAGTAAATGACATTGTCAGACAATAAAATGTTTAAATATAAATTCTCATTTCAGTTAAATTAGAAAATATACGTTAACTAAAACTGAAACAAATTTTAAAAAAGGGATACAAAATTTTCACTTCATTTATATGATTCGTTATTGACGAGCTTTAAAACACACATCTACATAAATAAGTTACCCGTCTCAAACTCGTTGAACTTCTGCCCAAACTGAAGTTTTATTTGTTCGGGCAAATTAGTTAGGGAGTTGATTAGTTAATCAGATAACGTGTGATCTTCGCCGCCCCGGGCCAACTCAGGCTTCGGTACAACTATTTGATTATACACAAACATGCTCCACGAGAATTACTTAATCTGACATTTAATCATTATTATAATACTCAACTAGTTTGTATATTGTAAACGAAACCCTTGTGTTGTCAAGCTTTCGATTTGATTAGCTTTTGTCCTTCACTTCGTCCGCGTGAAAAAAAAAATCAGTAAGTATCTTGCTTGCTGATGCTATTCTAGATAGCTCTATCTTTGTTCCTAATTTCACAAAGTTTACGTACCTGCTTACAAACATATATCGATGTAAACTTTAACATTTATATTAGAAAGATACCTCAAAAACATTTTTTTCCTATGTTATTCAAGATATATTTATACATGTAATTTACTAACATAAGTATTTTGAAGTTCTTATACACCATTCGCTGTTATTTAATATTGCAGATTACATTTGTGTCTTAATGAGTCAAGTACCCTCTAATTAGTAATATGAAAGACAGAACCTTTTTCCTCATTCAACTACAAGGAACTTGAAGTGTATTTGATATAACCTCAATATTACCCTATATAATATAGGACTAGGTCATTATCTATTCAATAAATAGTTCAAGATATGTACTAACCTACCTCAATGCCCGAACCCATACTGACTCCACTCTCCTTTATAAAACGAAGCATCCTCCAATTAATGAGAGGATATTGAGTTCCCGCGGGCCGCTCCTACAAGCAATTCAATAATACCGCATTCTAAAGATTTCTTTACAAGAAAACTTTTTCATTGACTGTGTGGAAAAACTTATTGTAATATTGGAATTTTACTATTTATCCATTTTTATAATGAACTATCTATGCGCGTGATTTCGTTCGTATGCAATATCTTTTTCCCAACATTTTGCGTTTACGATTCGCACCTATTTTCCCTAGCGTGATGGTTTTTAGCCTTCAACCGTCCTCGATAAATGGACTATCTAATGCAATTGTTTTCCAATCAGTAGTTACTGAGATCTGCGCTTTAAAACTGACAAATAACAGATGTCGCCCAAGCTCCGGACTAATGGAAATAAGGACCAAAATCTTTACTAGTAGCCCATGAACTATTTCAGATTGGAACCTATCTCTGGTACAAATTAATTTACCGATTTATTCTGGAGTCATGTGATCGCACACTTCCATTCTTTAGTTGTTTCTGCTATTCGTTAATAGTTTACAATGTGCCTAGTTCGATTACAAATATATGAAGGATGCAATTGTAACATGTATATTCTCCAAAAAGTATACCCCTATTAAAGCATTACCATCTGTTATTTAATAAAATCAATTTTGAGCAAAGTTTAGAAACGCTTTAAGCTTTAATGAAACAAAGCTTAAAACACGATTTTCGTATATAATTCTAGTAATAATAAAACTTTAGTACACTGACCACAGTTTAATTTTAAACTTGACACACACATTGTTAGAGTTCATATTAGGAACGTTAGACATGTTCAACAAAAGCTTATAAACTTATCTAACAAGTAGTGCTGCAGAAAGACAAAGACACGGCCAAAGTTGACTAAAGTTTACACTAGATGTCACTATTCTAACAAATAAAATAAGTAAAGTTCTGCCTTCAATGTGCGAAGACAATGAGACTTTTCTTAAGATTAGCTCTTGAAATGGATTTAAAAACAAAACACAATCTGAGGACTAATGAAAAAATTTATATTAACTTTTTGTTAAGGATGTTTTTTTTTTTTAATTATCAGACCCGTGAATTCACTAATATTTCTTGAACCATTCTAAGCTCTGGGCTTGGATGGTTTATGACAATAGTTGGATGGAGGAATACGAACTCTCTACCACGTAATCGGAAATCCGTACCCTGAATCATTAGGCTATTGACACTTCTAATTCAATTAAACAGTGTCATTAAGAAACTCATGTAATTAATAAATAGTAATTGGGCAAAAATATGTAATATGAAACATTGGCATCTATTATGTTAGCAAGATTCAGTTATTTAAATATTGAAAATAACGCGTGAGCTTAATCAAGTATGGTAGATGGCGTGCGAGGGGCATGCGGCAGTTGCGGGGGGCGCGGGCAATTAACGAGAGAAGCCGCACGCTGTTGCTGTATGTGCTCAGCTCTGTCGGAGGTAAAACGCAGTTTGCTTAATTTATCGCCTTAATTGAAAGCTCCCTGCTCGACGTGTGCAGAAATTAACTTACTGTCCGTTTGCTTTTTAATATTCTTCTAACGGTAATAAAGTGTTTAAAAAATATTACCTAGAAAGAGCCTTTGATAATTTATGATGTAAATGATCACCTATGCATACCTTATTTGGTAAACACATTTAGGAACATACATAAAGGTGCTTTTAAGTAATTTTTAGAAATTTAAAATTAAAATTATGTTTCAAGAAGTCTAGTACTAACCGTAGGCTTTTACAACGAAAACTTCTAAATAATAACAAAACGATATGAAATTCCTATCTTTTTACTTAAATATACTGTGAGAAGATATATTTTTCCCTCACCTTAAGCAATTTTAACTGGGAATGAAGACATATCACTCCACCTCAAAATGTACATGTTAAAGAATCTAATGATTAAAAAAGGTACAGATTTCCTATCACGCAGTCGAGAATTCGCATCCCGCCATTCGACTATCGACGTGTACCATATCCTAGCACAGATCTAAAGATTTGTTAGAGTGGTAGATAGTGGTATATTTACTAGTAAAAAAATCTGCTAATACTTTTTATAAAAAAAGAAAAAAAATGTTGATCCACATTTGTTAAAAAACACAACAGTAATATTGTGTAGTAAACGAAGCTTTAGAAAATCGTACATTCAAAACATTTATGATTTCAGGTGACCCCAGCGGTATTATTAATTAGGCATATGAGCCAACGACGCGGAGTGAATACCGGATTGAGCGTGGAATAAGCCTCCCTTAGTAAACTTACTGATTAACTCGGAACATAAAAATACCTTCTAAATTAAAACAAAGTAATAACAAAGCGTACCATAATATTATATAAACTATAGCGAGATATTATTGTAAACATTATTCGACACGACTAACACTCACATTGAATGCGTCCGTAGTCGGCACCGACTACTTTCGAGCCTATCGGGGGGCTATTCCAGGATGAATGGGTTTGGTATTATAGGAGGTCGAGGCTGGACTCTTTCCTTAGTAAGAAACCTTGCTAAGTTTTTCTTCCTCGGATATTCATCTATTGTGACTGGATATGCCTCTTACAGCTCAAAATCAAGAACCTCAAACTTTTGACGTTATCGACGAATCTTATTGTCGTCGTAAATATGGCCTCTGGCACAATCAACCCCCAAAAACAGGGTAAGTTAAAGCCCCTCATTGGGGACTATAGTTATCTGTTCATGATAAATAAATAAGGGGTTTAGTTTGATGTTAAAAGTGTTTAATGGGTGTTAAAAGATAATAATAGTTTGAACAACAAAGCAAAATATGTAATACCATAGTGTACGGGTTCTATTAATAATGCCGCGAAACATGAAGCATATTATGCAAATTTTAATGAAGGGGGGGTACAAGTTAAGCGATAGAACATAAATTGGGTTTTCCGCCTGCCTGAGCCCCAAATTTCGCTTTGTATACGCGATTAATTTCGTACGTATTCCGCTAAAGAGTAACGCTTCATCAAGCGCCAACAATGGTTCGTTAAAACTTGACTCTACATTCGACTTCATTATGTTTTTCTGACATCATGTTTATGCTGTACTCATAGCCGTTTAACAGCTAACTAAGGAGTTCCTTAGTACAATCTCATACAATAACTTCACCAAGAGACGCTCTTATCCACCATTAAGAGACTCAATTATCTATATTTTTACCGATAAAAATATTTTTTTTTACTTTGTTACGTTTTATCACAGCAGGCCTGGTACATATTAGAATATTTTTTTTTGTAGAAACTAGCCGTATAATTAAGTCTGGTTATAAGTTATAAATTATATCGTTGTTAAATTTAAGGGTTGATTAAATTGAAAAAAAAAACTGTTATGCCACAATTTCACGGTAAAGTGGCATCGGATCAGTCTTCAATAACTCTAATATGAATGCCTGGCAAACACACATAAGAAAGTAATATGAAACGGAATAATTCGACGATTATCTTCCTTGTTAGCAATTCTAAAGGAAAAGTAGATTACCTACCAAACTCTTACAGTACAGGGAATGACTTTAATTTATAAGTAGGATGGAAATAATTAAATTTTCACCCCCTATAATTAAATGTTTGAGATAAAGCTTCATCCAATTTATTAAATTTAAGAAAATTGTACTTAGTAATTATTTTCACTGTACTACTTATAACGGCTTTATTCACGAGTAGATCGCTGTAGGACCGACTTGTTTCGGACCCGTGCTACTGTATCGGGGCGTGCATAGCACTGAGTAGTACAGGAACTATCACTCACCCTGAAGGACCCCCTAGGGGTCCGCAACCAGTCGGTACCGACTCTGATCTACAAGTGAGTTAAGCTGTTATTATTAACTATTAGCCTATTGCCGCTTCAAGCAACAATCGATAACAAAAATAAGTAAAAATGTGTGTTTTTAGTAGTAAGGAATTGAAATTCAATATACCTAGACCACAGTCTGAAGGGTACTCGTAATATCAATTGATAAAAATAAGAAGGATATGAATAAGACTGCGTAACCAATATAATATAAGACTGCTAACAGAAGGGTCAGTGTCGTTTGTACGAGAAAGCAATTAATTTAATTTGCCAATGGAGCTTTCGTTCGGAATAATGGCGTGTAACTACTTCCCCCACGTCGCTTGCAATACAATCCAATATACGTGATTTATAGAACAATAGATTAGCCAATACGAAAAGTAACATGTTCCCTTTTATACCAACTTTTTTTTGCTTTTAAAAGTCCACACCTAATGGCTTATCTTTCTAATCCGAAGTTTAGTTTCGAACTCTGCACTTCAAGCGTTAATTGATGTTACTTGTTTTCTTTTCAGTAGTGTCCGAAATAAAGATAGGATTTGACACCATTATTTTAACTACGTTTTTATATTAATTTAAAAATTAAATTAAATCAAGAATTATATATGTCGTTACCTTCGTATCCATAATACCTTAAATGAATCGGTATTACAGAATAATGAATGAATACGGTTGCATTATTGACTAAGTATATCAAAGTAGTAGGTCAAGAGAAGTGACATATTTGGATTTCAGACGATATAATAACAAGAGCTGTCTGACGATTTATCTTCAGAAAATGTGTATTCTAATTGTATGTATAATACAGGTAATGTTATAAAGTAAATGGAGAGATGTATACATACATATATGTATATATATATACATGATTTTCCTCCTTTACTTTGTTCGCAAATGAATTCCCATGCCAATCTATGACCTGTTAGACAAAGGGGCCACCTCCGGCCTAATTCAGGGGCAGGGGTTCGTTGAAACAGTGAGTGCAAACAGTAGTTCAATGTTCTATGAGTTTAAGAGGGCAAACGTTAAACATTATTGAGACGTCTAGACGAATTGGTTGCGTGAGAATTTATAACACATCCTATCATCAATTTATAGATCACCAAGAATAAAAACCAGAAGACGAATACGACTTGATAATAACAAAATAAAATTGACTGTTTGAAAAATTCATTCAGAGAAAATATACTCAATCGTCTTTAGATGGATTCTCTGTCGACAGAAAACTCAAATCCCGTGAAGTTTGCTTTATGTCTCTTGTAAACTCGACTACTTATGTTCAACATAGTGTCATTTGTTTTCATGGGATCCGATAATATAGTAACTAATGTCGTTAATTCAATAGTCTTCAGAGTAAAGTATGTGAGTTATAGTAATTAAAAATTTATAAAATGATTAAATAAGCGATGTAGTTATGATCGTGATTACATTTGAAGCTATAAAACTGTGTTAGAATTTTAAAGGGAAAGACCTTTTCGAAATTAAACATATTAAAATTATTCGTGAACTGTACTAATTAATTAATTAATTTCTTAAATTGATGACTGAAAAAAAAAAAACTCACCTGATGTCAACTGATCGCCACCACCCATGAACATACGAAGCCCGGAAGACGCAGACGATGTGCCTTTCTTTAACAAAGAAAACATCTATTCTTAAGAAGTAATATGCATTATATATGCAAAATAAGACGTATTCAGACCGACTATAGGAAAGCACAGTAACCACGATAATTCTAATGAGATTGGTAAGTTTCGCATCTCTAAAATCCATGTTTGTACGTAGCAAAATGTTTCCACACAATATGCATTATAAGCATTTATTATTTTAAATCTATTGCCAATCGCGATTGCTGCTCTAAAGGGTAAAAAAACTTCTGAGGAAATTAAGATGTTGATCTTCAAAGGATTGTGCACTTTCCCGAAGAGTTTTTAAGTGGTCTTTGTTTTAAAATACCGCAGCAACTGTGAATTTCAGTAGGAGGTTTTGCTAAGCAGAATATTCCGCAAATAGGACATTTACAGAAAGCCAACCATTGTTTATTGTAGCTATGCTAGTGAATAGATTTTCAGATTTTACTGAAAAAAAAACATTCATAAAATTGTTCTCATTTCTTCTTGTCTCGTGTGCTGGGTTTGGATGAATAACGAGAGTTAACTTTCGAATAGGTTAAGAAATGTTGTACTTTAAATTAGAATTACTCGACTTTCGTCGGCAACATGAACCGTGCGGTATTAGAAAAAAATATTGAGTGAATAGTCAATGTTTTATTTTATCTCTATGCCAAATTTATTCCACTCCCGTTAAACCGTCTTTGAGTTACCTGGTAACAAAAAAACAAACATTCGTCTAAGTATTAACATTTGTAACACTTTTTGTTTATGTTATCTCAAGCTCAAATTAATTATTTCTGTCGCTTTTTAATATATCTACACTTAAATTTATTTATTTCATATAAAAATTAAACGACGTCGCCTAGACGTTTATCGAATGTTACTCTAAAATAGATTACATGTGAAGTTATTAACGGTCCCAAAGATAAACGAAGCGTTGAAGTGATACTAAAGGCTCTTGATCGATACCTTCCGCCCCTCAAATCATGGAGTAATCTCGGCCGGTAATTACTCAATTTAGCCAAGACACGGCGACGATATCGCTGTTCCCGTATTATCCCTGAGGCACACGCACGCGAAAGCTAACTAAAACCTAAGCGAAGCTACCTAGATACTAGGTTGTTAGTAGGTATCAAATCCACACCAGTTTCATATTCAAACTTCGCTTTGTATCGGTTAACGGTCGCTTTCAAGTTTGTGTGCCAAAGTCGTCATGAAATGCTTTTAATTAAAAACGGATACAACTGAAGGTCATTGATTTAAATTCTTTACTTTAGCGTTTGGTGATATAAAACAAAATGAACAATTGGTTACAAATAATCACATGGCAATTTGATTAGATGGTTTACAATAAGAAAAAACAACTATTAAGATTCGCGATAAGTGATTTCCGATTCCATTATCAGAGTTATGGACGATAAAGCGACAAGGCAGAGATAATTATATCCATCGACCCAAATACACGGGAACTATTTCCAGACAACGATGGTACGGCAGGTAGATGTCGAAATAACACCTCAGTTGCGCCAGTTACACGCTCCCTGATTTAAGTTTCAGACATAGACATAGTTCGCAACGCTGGAACGCTAATAAATCGAGTAAATTTAGATTTGTTTGTTTAATCTATTGCGGGGATTCAAGTTTATAATACAATTCTGTTTCCAATTGTTTTCATAGAAATTTTTGATAATAATTACATGGGTTGTTTTAAATCTTACATTACCGAAACAGTTTTGGTAATACTCAACCGATCTGATGTCAATAGAGATGATTTAATAAACATTTATAGAATAAGTGTCCATATTGAATGGCGTAGTTTTAAGATATTTGTAATATTTACATCTTAAAATTGTGTTGTGCATCAACGATAGCGCTTAATTTAAATTCACCTGAACAATAGAATGCTGAAAGGGTAACGGATGAAGAGTGAAAAAATCAAACAGATAAAAAAGTGCTTCTGGCGAGTACAGAAGCGCTGGCCGAAAATTCAATAAAAGCGTCCACATAAAGGATCCACAATTGGACATCCATCCAACAATAGCCGCAGATACACGGGAGTGCAGACGCGATGCAAATAACAAAAATCAATACAGGGCGGACGCGGCTGCCCAACTTGCACGAAATTAACTACACCGCGATTTTAGCAAAATTCATATTCGGCAGACGTGGCTAAGAGATCGCTACTAATTGAAGGGTTAGATGAAAATGCGAAGTATCAAATTTTAATGACATAATAAACGAGCAGACTGAAATAATTACCGCTTGTGTTTCGTAAATTAGTACAGCTGTAGTAGTTCGGCTGCTAAGGACTATTGCAAAAATAATTAAAAGTAAAAAAATAAATTTAGTCCATTGATAATTTAAATTCCCCATGGACAGCATTTTTTTTTAAAGAAAACATTTTATGTCATCATTTTGTTACTTACAAATTAAGCTTGAATAAAATTTCATAAATTTTAAAGCTTCCTTTCTAACTCTCCGAAACTCAAAGCAACTCAAGAAAATTCAAACGTAATAATTTAGACATACCTTACTTTTTAAAACGTAGACTTTTATAAATTGTGAATGTTTTGATCTCGTAAGGAAACATGAAAATAATTTATTCTCAAATAATAAGACACATTTCTCTTTCAAGCTGGCGCTGCGGGCAGACGTGTGCGGGGCACATAATAGATCATCTGATATCCGTTTGTTGACGCCGGCTGCCTAATAAATACAAAAGCTAGACAACAATAAAATACGTGACCCTACAAATAACATAAAAAAAAAATTAAAAACTGTACAAGTCAATACACATGTTTGTTTGTCATTCACATTTGTAGCATATATTTGAATAGTGTTTTTATGATAGTTTTATTTTATTTTTATAAGAGAGAGGGGCAAACGAACGTCGGGATCACAAGGGTGATCATCGACGTACATGGACATCTACAATATTAGAGGAACCCCAAAATGAATACTTATCTTCTGCACGAAATCGTTTAAGTGCTCATGAAATAAATATTTACTGTAGAATTTTCACCTAAACCTTGTGATTCCAATAACTTTATAGCGTGTAGGGTTATACGAAATCTCGTAAGTAAACAGTTGAGGGGCTTTACATCTCAGCTGGTGCTCGAGCGAACCTGTTGACCCAGTGTGCAGCGCCTACGGCAAAAACTTTGTTCCCACCTGCCATCTTAAATGTTATAAGCGCCTGGTGCGCATTGCTTTAAAATCCGTTATTAATAACAATAATAAACCTTACAGAGTAAACTGATCTATTTTTTTTTAAACTGGCCTTTGTTTTTTTTAATATTCCGGCAATTACAAACGGTTGAGAAAGAGACTAAAAAAAGCTATGTATGGGAAACTTCTTCACGCCATTTTCTATAGTATTTATCTCGCTTTGAAACAAAACAAGGAAATATGACTGTTTATAAAAATTCAAACAAATTTTTAAATAAGTAAAACATTTTCTTAGTAAAATATTTCGTAGATAGTACGATGGCATAATAAAAATTAACATACCTAATATTATCATAATCTATAACATCTTGGCGTGAGACTTGAAAGATGCTGCAGCGTCAGCCCCAACAAACGGCTTCGTCTAGACCAGTATATATTAATGAACCAACATATTTCAAAGTTTTTCTACTTCAAGTACAAAATGAAGTACTTTACATTACAAACTTAATGAAAAAAACTAGTTTATTTTCTTAATAACAAAATCTTAAGAGACAGTAATTTCGTCCATAATTTGTTTCAAATCTACATCGAGTAATCTTTGCTGTCAAATATTAACCTTTAATAAGTCATTTTGAACGTTTTATAGATTATTTATTTATACTTAAATTTGTATTATTTTTAATGCTTTAAGTACTTCAATGTCTATAGTATAACCGTAAACGGTTACAATATCAAAAACGAAATAAAAATTAAACTATTAAAACTTTCGTGAGACATTTCACTACACTACTTATAAAACGGCTTAACTCACGTGCAACTCGGTG
>JAODUI010000031.1:6868329-6880222 GCA_027563995.1 Papilio gigon
CAATGGGCCGGTCACATCTGTCGGGCCAGCGACGCCAGGTGGGGCAGGAAATTGCTGGAGTGGAGGCCACGGTTGGGAACCGGGAGTGTGGGTCGTCCGCCCTCCAGGTGGACGACTTGGTGCGGATGGCAAGAAGTCGTTGGATGCGGAAAGCGGATGACCGCATTCTGTGGAAGACAATGAGAAAGGCCTATGTCCAATAGTGGGCAGACAAGGGCTAGTGATGAAGATGATCGAACTAAAAAGTATCAGAACTCTAGTAGACTAATGTTATTAAATAAATTAGATCAGTATCAACGAATACACCGTCCGACAAACATGTTCGCGGCGGGGACGAGACAAATTTTAATAATGCATATCTGTGAAATCAAGTGAAATATTTGTTAACGGCTACAGCATGACCCACATCGCACACAAGTATTAGGCTATGTCAGTCTTGTGTCTTTGTGGGGTATTAAATTCCAGCATTTATTTGCACCGTGTTTCGGAGACCGGAGAATACTTCGTCTATATTCGACAGTGATTGTATACGAGAAGCGAGTTTATTGAGTTAGTGATCCCTATATAAGTAATCTAATTGATGAATGAAAAATAAAATATAAAAATAAATAAGCTTGAAAGAACATAGCTGAGCATCAATATTCACTTTAAATAAAATGGGCAACAACTACATATATATACATCTGTCAATTAAATTAAAGGTACATCTAGAGCGAGTACAATGTATTTTTTAATAAATAAATTCGAACGCTGAGTGCTCTTTCATTTAGCACATGTTATTTTAAAGTGCTTCGTTATTAAAACAAATATTGAAATATACCCATTTCGTATCAGTAAATACAAATATATAATGCAGGATGTATCCGTTCCCTATATGCCTTTCAAACAGAATTCAGCTGAATATATTGCACATAAATTTTTAATATGAAATGTGTATATATGACACTAATAAATCTAATACTATACACGTATTCAAACTAGAGAGTATGTGAGTATATCAAAATATACTTTACTATAAAATTCAATCATGACAAACAGTCAGAAATTTTGCTAAAAGCACTGCAAATACAATCCATTTTAAATACTTGGAGATTTTTGTTAATTCACTAATATTACTTTTGCCACTCCAACTAAGCTCTAGGTGTGTGTTGTGAGATGATTTAGGATAATAGTTGAATGGCGGAATTCGATCTCTTGACCACGTGATCGAAAATCCGTACTCTGAACCATTAGGCTTTTGGCGCTTAATTGTAAAGATACAGTATGCAATTGTTTTTCGTTTTTTTTTTAATACCTGAGATAATGTGTGCTTCAGCTATATATTGGTCACCGTCTATTAACATATTGTCGTTAAAATGTTTTATAAATGTGAAGTATCAAGTTAGTTATATAATGTAATCACTATAGTGCCTGCTGGAGGTAACTTGAGGGAATTCCATTACAGAACTTGTAGCGAGTAACTTGAACAAAGTTTTCTTTTAATCTAAATCCACGTTCTGCACAGGTTTTCTAACTACGATAAAAAGTTAACATACTTAAGTAGTTTTATAAAAATCAATTAAATTACTTGTTTAGTAAAACTTGATAAACAAACTTAATATTATTATACATACGAATGTTTGTTAAAAGGTATCTTCACAACGGCTTCATAGCTCTAAGTCTAATTTAGCATGGACATAGAATACGGTCTGGAAGAACATGCAGGCTGATACAATTTAGTGAATTCACCGCTGACAAACGACAACCAGATTTTGAAAAGAAAATGTTTCATTCCTAAACCAATAGATAGATTTTAATATATATATATATATAATTTGGACATAGTTTTTCGGACGCCAATGTATTTTTGTGCTCTTAATTTTTGTTTCTTTTCTTTGTCCGCTTTCTGTATACTTTTGATATTATTTTGAATCTGTAATTGCAAGGCGTGTCTAGTTTAGTTTGTTCTACTTTATATGGTATGATAGCTTCTTTTAAAAAGTGGAAACAAATCAATAATAGACGATTTCACCGCTCAATGGAGCGTTAAATAAGCGGATAAAGACGTACGCTTGTTAAATAAAGTACTTCGCATAGCATTTAGGTAATTTAAATACACAGTTACTCCTCTCCCGACAATACGGTTTAGATTTAACATTATTGGATTTCATTCAGACATAATACGCTAAGTGGATTTCATTTGTGAACTAAGAGGTTAAGGCTTTTTTTCTAAATATCGGGCTTCATTTATTTGAAATTATTATATAACGAACAAGAACTTGATTGCTTTAAGACAAATTTTCATGACATCGTTATTTGTATAAACAAAAATTATTATCTTAGGATATCGATATAATTAAGTTATTTTGATATACATGGGAGTAAAGTGATGAAATATTAAGAATATTTGATGGTTTTTAGAAAAAAAAAAAAGTAATAAAACCCGTTTTAGATTTGAGAGTACAAATTGTAACAAATTTTATTCGACACCTAAATGCGTTATAAAAATGAAAACCTATATCCATTACAGTAAATCACTCTCGATTTACATACAAAGCGATGCTAGATGAGTTTCGCGGATTCCAATGTGAACGAGTGATCACCTGCACGCAAAAAAAAATGTAAGCTTTCCATTCAAAAGCTTTCTATCGTAATTTTTTTTAATTGATCGTTGCTATCAGTCAGGATTTTTCGAACAAAAGATTTCAATAAAGCCTTTTATCGGAACAAAGGAAACAAAGGTATCAATTTGAAAAAAAAAAACCAAACAGACGTTCAATCGATTTTAAATTTAAAAATATCTGTACCGTTTACTTGGTACAGATTCTAGCAACAACTGATTTAAATTCATTAAACATATATGTATACCATATTTTTGTAATCTATAGATAAGAGGGGCATAAAAGTGAGGCAAAAAAGCATTCAGAGGCCTTTTGTTGGCTAAACACTGGTGTCAGTTACAAAAAAAAAATCATTATGAAAATCGACTCTCCATTTAACAACAATCTTTTCTGAAACTTTTCATCCATAGGTATTTACTAATTTGAAATGAAATTGTCATATCTCAGGCCTGTGCCATGTCTTGTTAGCAACTAGCTATTTATACACAATCTATGGTACACGTGTATGTAAAATGAATGGGAGAAAATGCTTATTTTACTGTACATTTCGTCGAAGCAACGAAAAATCAAATTAATTAGTTCCATGTCGATGGTGGTCTGTTATTTGGCGGGTGGTCGTGTAGAATTACGACGCCCCACCAATGATATAAATTCCGATAAGATTTTCAGAACACGAAGAACAAATTATGTACATTTTCCTTCTTACATTGTAAAATAAAAGGTACTGTTTTTTTAACCAGTTAGCTCTTAAACTGGGCTCTCCTTGAAGAAATATTACATATGAATAGTAAAATTTGAAGTAGAAATATTTTTAATTAGTGAAGGAACAAAACGGGGTTCAAAAAACAGAACACAAAGGTTTTGAACGGAGAACTATTCGGATTGCAGGCGGACGGTTAGCGTCGAGTGCTCATAGTTTGTGATCGGAAAGTGGAAAACGCAACGGAATGAAACTTCTAGTTATACGACTCGAAGCGGCGAGAGCCGTTTTGTTTTAATTTACGTGATACCAAGTGGTCAGCTTTCACTTCTTTTAATTTACAAGGATAATAACCGTAGACACGAAACTTCATGTTAATGATCAATGCTATTATCACTTATTAAGAATGTAAGGAAGTAATGGACGTATAAGTCATCTTACTATCTTACCAATATCATAAATACGAAAGTTTATACTCATGTTTGTAAGCTGATAATTTAAAAACACCTCACCAAATCTGGATGAACTTCAGCTCATACATAGATTAGTGTAATCAACCGTTTATACTGGTACAATAGACAAGAGGTAAAACTATACTGTACTTACAATAATTATAATAATATCACAACGTGACCATCAATCAGAGGTCTTATCACTATACTCGACAGGATTCCAAGAGCGTCCAATCCCTAGAGCATCTCTGTTTTATAATCAAAGTCAAAAGGCAACCATATCTTTCTGCAATAATCCTGCATTTTCGCCATACAGGAAATGAAGGCGATAACACTAGTGTCAAGAGTAACATACAATGATATAGAATTTTCAAGTATCACTAAACAAGCCTGTATCTAAGTATAGCCGATTGTTCTAATAACCTATGCAATTAATTATCCTCGCATGCTATTGACACTGATGGAGTAGTTTGGCACCGAGTTAAATTTTGTTTTCAAATTATAATAAATCAAAATATTACATACAAGCCATGAACAAGTCAATTCATCGAATGGTTATAAACTTTTGTAGTCATTTTTGTCAATTTGTTAAAAATTGTGAATCATCACTTTTTTTCATACTAAGCTGTCGGAATAAAAAAAAATGACTTCAATACATTCTACCACACAGCGTTCTACATAGATACGTAATTTCATAGATAGAACAATCTTCTAACAAACATTTAACGACGTTTGCATTCGTAATATTAGTAAGATTCAATATTTCATTAATTTTCAGTCAATAAACGATTCATATCCAGTACGACTAAGGTTCTTTCAAGAAGCGAGCTTACCTCTTTTCCAAAGGCCAGCAACGCATTTGCTCATTCAGGGTCATGGATGTCCATGGGCGTCGATGATTACCTTTGTGACCCAGCCGCTCGTCTGCCGCTTTCTCTTATAAGAAAGATATATAGCATCAGTTTCTTTATTCACAAAAGAATTATTGATATTATTGAAGCAAAATTACGTAGGTACGTGTTTTCGAGTGCGAGTTAGTTACCTGCCAATCTAATTTAGGTCAAATTGCAATCCGGAAGAAAGAAAGAAGTTTTATTAGATCTTGGAACTTTAGTGGTCGTGCTAGAAATTTTAATGAACTTGGTAATTTATGTATAAAGTATAAATTGTGAGAAGAAAATTAAGTAATCTGTGGAACGAAAACAACGGACACGAATAAAGGATAGAAGAAATACGAACATTAAAATTATATGCAAATAAGATATTAAGAAACTCGTTACAATTTTCAAATCTCGAAGGAACGAATGAGAAATGCGTTTTAGTTTACTAAGCTTTATAAAATTGATTTTGAAATATTTTGCTAACACTTTAAGCGCCTGTCGCGTACAGTTTCAGAACACTTATCTTACTAATGTTATAAATGCTTTCGCATTGAATGGATGGATGGATGTTACCACGTAATTCTAGAACAGTTCTATGAAAACAAACTATTTTTTTTAAAATTACACTTGCACACAGTCTCCGGCGACATCTATTGGGCTATAATGTCAATTATTTCAAACTTTTTCAATGTTTTAATTCTTCATTTCATTTTCCGTGTGATATTTTTTGTGCATACGAAACATTACCTTTGAAATAAAATAAATTAATCCGCTATCCAAATAAATGTCTTTAATTAAAAAACATATGTAGCTGTGTATTTTTTTTTTTACTTTTTAAACGTTGCCAATATGTAACCGTCGACATGGACAGCTTTCAAATTGATGGTAATTTGATGTAATGGTTATCGATTCCCACGTCGGTACGCAGGCATTACTTACGATTGACAAAAATCGATTTACTCACTAATTGAAGTCGTCCATTAAATAAAATCGATTTTTTAACAACGCTGCATAAAAATGGTTTGATAAATGTGCATAATTATATCCCACAATGAACATATAAACATACTAGATACAGTACTATGCATTTTCGAACCTTAAAATTACTTGAAGCAGTCGTAAGCAACATTTCATTTTACATTCTTACCAGTTTTGTCCTCAGCTTCGTATGCTTAAAAAAAAACCAAGTATCTTATGCAACATTCCAGACAGTGTTTATCTCTATGCCAAATGTCCTTCTAACAAATATCCATCCATCGTAGCTTTCGCATTTATGATATTATTAAGATTAAAGTTGAAACTTTCATACAACTTCAGCTCTGAAGTATATTTATTTAGAAGCATATCTTATCTGTAAAAATTACTTAGCATTTTAACGTATTCAAACTTTCTTTGCGCATCATTTACTCAATCATGAAGGTTGCGATTTACTAAACCATCCCTAGTAAGGTGTTTCTGATGTGTTCAACGATGTGGATGGCTTTACACATGGTGTCCAGTGCTGTGCATATTTGATTGTGTGACATCAACTTGGTTTCTTCCCCCCGATTTTACCGTAATCTTTAAACAAAGAGTACTTTAAATTACTACTATTAAATAAAAATATTTGACACACTATGTGTAAAATATTTTTCGTAGTATTTTCATTAGAAATTCATGAAGTTTTGTAAGGTAGATTGTATCAGTAAATACGGCATTCAAAATATTAAGTTACTAAAATGATTTCGTCAGAGAAAGTTTCACAATTTGTGGCGCGAAGGAAGAGCGTCCTGGCGAAGTTAAATTCCTAACTATTGGCTTAGATAGTGTTTATTGTTAGTGCAAGTTGGACAATAGCTATGTAATTTAGGACGGCCATTAATCAACGAAGAACTAAATATACAGACCTTTAATCTAACAATTTACTTAAACTTAATATAAAACTAACGCACAACTATATCTAGTATTAGCACAGATTAATTTCAAGTTATAGTTTCCAAAGAAGCTCCTAATGTGCTCGAAAAAAGTCGGTGCTGATACCGGGTACATCCGTGACTGATGCTAAGAACAGTCATATTGTAACACAGTCCGGAAGAACATATAGGCGAGTTAATAAGTGACTATTTTTTTTTTAATTTTGCGAGTTCGGTGTCTCTGGCGACGACAGGTTTGTCTCGTAATGTGGTCGAAAGGTATTACGCGGCATTTTAGTAAGTGCCTATTTACTCTACTCTTGAAGGCCTCCACATCTTACTTGGATGGAAACACTGTCGTTGGCAACTCATTCCATACCTTTGCGGTGCGCACAATGAACGAAGTTTCAAATCGTTTCGTTCGATCTCGCGGCACGTGGACTATGAAGGGGTGAAGACCTGCCGTGTTTCTAAATGTCCTATAGTAGAATAGAGATGGGGAATTGATTCGTGGGAATAAATAAATGGGATTTTAAGTATAAAATCGAATTCTTCCGAGCTCATACATTTGAAGTATCGTCACGAGGAGTTTTTGTAGCAAACATAAACGAAAGTTTGTAATACCAGTGTACCGAAGTGATATCTTCATAGTTTGAAGTCTCTCCAGACGTCAATATCCATGCAGCGAAAGTTTCGCAAATTCAATAACGAACTTGTAAAATTCAGTCCAACTTCTATTTAAGTTTTGCTTTAGTCCTTTGTAATGGCTTTTGTAGTTTCATGACTCGGAAATCCGTGACTCAAATGTGTTATTTCGAAAAGTTATCAATACCTTTTCTTTTTAATAAAGTGTAGAGAATTTGAATTTGCGTACATTGATGACAATTTATTATTAAATCTTCTTGAAATTTCTATATAAAGGTCAATGCAGGTAACTTATCTACTTCCCCTGTAAACATACTTTCACGGTTAATTTAATTTGAACTCTTAATAAGTAACTCCATATTGAATCTATTAGACGAGATTTTACACTTTTACGATCGTCAGTTACTTGAGCTTGATTAAGATTGTAGGGCAAGCTCAAAATCCTCGGCCACGTGGACGCCACGCCGACTGCGTACAGTCTAGAGCAAGCAAGAGAGATTTATGATTGTGCTAACAAGTATATTTATCACGTTGACTTTGAGAGTCTGAAATGGAAATCAGTTGTAGTCAATGTAAGTACACTAGTCGGCACCGATTTTCACGTGAGTTAAGCCGTTTTCATAAGTTTTATATTTCCGTAAAGCTTATTTGAACGTTAATCAAGTTTGATACACAAATATTTACGGCATGAATTAATAATAGCATTTCTGTATTTCTTGTTATTCAGTTAAAGAATTTCTTTATTAAAATGAAAAGGAACGCAGTGCGATTGTTAGAATGGAATTTGTTTTTTTTTAAGAATTCAAAGCCAGTGGCTGTTTATGTGAATAACTTCTTGCATTTCGTGAAATAAAGCTTAGAATAGTCCGGTGGTCAAAAGTTAAGTTGAATCGGTGACGGGAACGGCTAGTAAGTTACAAAATTGCATTTTTTGTTTACATGTATTTCCGTTAGGAAGCGCCACTATCGAGTCAGCTTTTATAGGTTCCCGTGTGATAAAACTTTATAACAAAGGACGGAAGCAAAACTCAAATACAAGTTGACTGAATCTCATAAGTTTGTTATTGAATTTTCTAAAAGTTTTACTGCATTGATACGAACGTCCCAGTACTGACTTTAGCAATACTTTAAATAAGATAGTTTGGTAAGACGTTCAAGTATTAAATTTAATTAATGAATCATCTTTGACTCACCAAAACTTTTGAACACTTTTGCGAGTAAAGTATTTGGAAAATTCAGAAGAGATTCCTTCTATACATAATTATAAACTTGGGTGATTTCTACTAAAATGGTGTTCGTAAGAAACCTTCTAGATTCCTTCTAGACTTTTTTTGTTCTTTATATTCTTCTTAATATTACTCAGAGTCGCTAATATGTGTCCAAGAAAGACTTAGTGAAGTTTCATTATGAGAAATCTGTGAGGTAACGTTTAAGGCGCCGTTAGACGACTCTGAGTACGGCTGCAAGTCAACGAGTGCAAAAGAGGTGCTTAATGCGGAGTTAAGATCATGAATTTTCTTTGGAAAGCGTCCAAGTCCTTTACGTGCTCATTCAAGTCTCGATTCATATCTGCCGACTGTGTTAATTGCTCTCGCATTTTAAATCTCCAACCTACTTTGCTCATGTCACACTTTCAATCTTCCGTCTTAAGGGAAACTATTTGTTTAGGAAAAAAATACCTTATCACCAAAACGCGTTGAAAATATTATTATATCAAACCGATTAAATATCACGATGTCATTGAACTTGTTAATTTTTATTATAGGTTAGCGTAAAAAAAATATTTGATAACTAAAGCAGTGAACACCATTGTAAATATATTATGTAGATCTTTAGACGATGACGCCCCCCCGTGACGTGCGTCAATGGCGGACCCTGCTGTCTCCGGGAGAACTATAGATGTCGATAGTAATAAAGCATCCGATTGTATTAACAAAAACTGTTATTAGTTTCTCAAAGGCCCGCAACGCATCTGCGGTTCTTCTAGTATTGGAGATGTCCATGGGCGTCGATGTTCGACGTTGCGATCAGGCCGCTCGTTAGCCCTCTTCTCCTATACGAATATTTTAGTGAAATGTAATACTTAGGAAACCCAATTCGTTAAGTGAACACATGACAAAACGAAATGAGCAAACTGTATACGCACAGTTAACATGTTAATGCTGTATTAAGCAGTACTAAAGTACGTTTGGATAATTAATTAAAGTAACCAGAGTCTAGCGAAACAAAGCCTAGTGGAGTGAGGACCACAAATTGCCCAATTTGTCGCATCGACGGCTACGTTCGTACGTTACTGAATACAAAAAAAAAACATAGATATACAAACAGCCAAACTGTATCTACTGATACTTTTACACATGTACAAAAACATATTTTTTTCATCTCTCTAAAATCGTCAACACACTTTTTTTTTTTTTTTTTAATTGAACAGTCCAACTGCACAGTTAAAATTAACGCAATTAACGCAACGCATGTACAGTTTTATAAACAGTTTACAATATGCCTACACCCGTACTTTTAACTAATACTCTTTGAGTGAACAGAGAAATTTCACTGTAATTTATTACATTCAATTTTACACTGGTTAATAGAGAACAGTAGAAAATGCCTTTGTAAAAAGCTTAATATGACGTGATGAGACCTTTTTAAAATTATAACTTCTTACTATACTATTTTAGCGTTTGCGTATAACGGGCATGAGATGCCGCTGTATTAATATAACTTTAAAGTATTTGGATGTTAATTTGATATAATAAAATAAAAGATAGCAATAAAAAAAACGATTGTGCTATGAATAAGTACATTAACTTTGTGTTAAAAAGTGGACTGATCATCTATCTGGATTAGAGTATTTTAATAAATCTATCACAGAACACAAAAGGCTCTAGCGCACTCCAGTGGTAAGATTTTAGATGATAAACGGTTTTCATTACCGGTGTATAGAACAGGCTACCTTTATATATAATTTTAGAACATCCTATATCTAGATAAAACCAGCTGCTAGAGATTTATCTCCACAGATTTTCACATGAAAGGATCTACGGGAATAATCAGACTTGATTATTTTGAATGTAAGTTTCAATTTCAGTTGTCTAAAATCGTTTAATTTCAATAGCTTATGTTTTTATTGAATGTTTAATTTAGGCAACTTCATATCTTTCAATTGTAATGCAATTCGAGGTTTCTAGAAAATGTTTTAGAAATTTTAGTTTCACATTCAAGGGCAGATAGGACAGAAACTGTCTTTACTAACTATAGGCTTGTAACAATAAGGGCTGCGTACACGAGAGTTTGAAAGTAACGCTTGCAAGTGACAGGTGACAGATTAATTGCGACGTCACAGCACGTAATGAACAAAGGGCGTAATCTAATGTGTAGGGTTGAAAGCTATATTTTAACAAGAGTAATGCGTATGAATTGGGAACAAAGTTATATGAAGACGGCCGTGTAATATCTGAGAGGAAAGAAATTAATTTATGAAAACATTACAAAGTAAATACAAGTATGTAATCCAGTGTTCATCGGTACAATGTATTTAGCTAATCCGATATCTGTTCAAACGATCCATTAGAAAAAAAAATCTAATCGGCCCAACAGGAATCCATTTAATTCAAAAGAAATATGTAAAAGTAAAATTTTATATTTAATAAAAACAATGGAACATTTTTCTAAACATTTAAACATTGTCTTTCGAACAAGCTCTCTACCAATAATATTAGGTTAAGAAATTTTTATTTCAGTTCAATGAAACATGCTTAGAATACTTCGAGCAGTTGTGCTAGAGCCCGTAACAAATGTCGCGGGCAGCTGCGGCCGCGTGCGGTGCCGGACAAATTGCAGTCGACGCCGGCCCCCGGAATGCATTTGTTTCCATCGATGTTTACACCACATATACATTGTAAAGATAACTAAAGATTTTTAGCAAATGTATTTATCACATAGAACGAAAAATAAATTTATACAATGAATAACATTGTTAGTAATAGAAACAAATCGAGAACATGACGTATTTTCGTTGCTATGACGAAAATCCGATTTTGCAATTTTTAATCTGTCCCAAAAGACGGACGACTTTGTTCCAGGTAATCTTCGCAAAGGCTAACCGATTTTAACGAGAGTTTTCCTGTAAGATAGCTGGTTTATGTATTATTGAATATTTTATTCACGCTAACGAAGTCGCAAGCAAATGCCGGTAACAAATAACAAATAAATGCAGTCGTATATCATGTTCTCAAAATTATTCATTAGTGTAGTTTTGGTGAATACGACTTGACATTAAATTAACTCATTTTAATTTGTTTGTTTCATTTTAGCTCAAGAGAGATATAGCTGAAGTAATATATATTGTCGTGGCAACATTTCAATGTTAATCTATTTCACGAACAATCCTTTTTAATCTTGCTAATCTTGCGTTTGATACGTTCCGTGTAGGCTGCTACAATATTCGTTAAAAGAGGTAACGCTGAAGATTTCTCGTCATCTTTGACACCCACTTCAGCACATAACTCCGCTCTGGTTCTCTTCTCTTTAGGCAACGCTGCCTCCGAGGTGAGTACGGTGGATGTGTAGAGGTAACCGTTCCATTCTAAATACTCCTTTAACTCTTAGATGCATTCGAAGGTAAATTCGAATTGGAAGCGAGGATACTGGATGTTTTTGTCTGATAGTAAACCGATTACGGATAATTTGTGTAATGTTACTACTGTATGCTGTATTTTTTTGG
>JAODUI010000031.1:6880627-6894970 GCA_027563995.1 Papilio gigon
TGACTTTTCAGTAATAAATAGATAAATAAAGTTCTGTGTACTAACGGATCCATTAATTCAAGTAAAGCATCTTCATATATATCAGAAGCTTTTATCTATTTTTTAATTTATTCTTGAAAACTAAAGCCCAGTTTAGAAGACACAAAGAAGGTTTTGGTAAGTTTTTTCCCACCCTAAAGAAGTTATTTTATTAATAGCTTGGAGATTAATATTAGGCTTGAAATTTGAAAAGAAAATAAATGATTGACATATTTATTTAGACAATAGATAAGCAAAGTTCACCTCAGCTTGTATTTTATTCAAATCACCACTCTTACGTAAAACATTTTTTATAGCGTCCAGAACATCTTTGTCTGTTATAGTTTTGTTTTCACTCATTTAAAACAATTATTGTACGTATATTAAAACGTAAATTTGTGCAAAGAGTATCTTTCGTAAATTTATATTTTGTAAACCGATTCTTGACATAACATTTGAAGGATTTGAAGTGTCATTTAGATGTCAAAGTAAAAATTAACAAAATTAAAATGAGCTTTTAAATGTTTTCACCAGCGACAATTTTAATAAAAACTTTGTATATTTTTTATTTGCACACTTATTATTTATCATTACTTTTTACAACATTAAATAACCTCTCGGTACTCAAAGACGTGAAGCAATTGACTTTTTGTACACGCTTTTAATCCTGAAGGCATCTAAAAGTTTTTTTTTTTTAAATGCCAAATGTTAACATAATTTTGTTAATCTACTAATATTTCTTGTACAGTTCCTACTATGCTCTAAATTTGTGCTAGGATACGGTTTATAATAGTAATCGAATATTGGCATCGAACTCTCGGTCACGTGATCGGAAATCCGCACCCTTTACCATTAACCTATTGGCGCTTAAATTCTATTGTAACATATGTTTTCAATGACTTTGACAATGTTTCTTTTTGTATTATAATAAGTTACCAAGCAAAGCAATAGGCGTAGTTTTCCGTCTAGACAGCCCTGTAAAGACTTACGACCTTGTAATGTTATCGTTTGAACAAAGTCAGGTGGGCTATCATTAAAATGAAACTTAAATTAGATAGCGAGTACAAAGGCCTATACCCCTAAATTAAATTGTAATTTTAGGTTTGATTTATGCTAGAACATTAATGTCTAGATAGCATTAATATTGATGACCTTGATTAAGCTATACACTAGGTATGGCCCCAGACTTCTTCGTAATATGTTAAAAAAAAAAACAGAGTTATGGCGTTATTTCAGACTATAGTCTATCAGTCATCCATATTTCAACCAGATGCTCTGTCGTTCTGGAGATAACAGGCATCCATCCACCCAAAAACTCCAAAAAATTACAACATTAGTAATATTTTTCTCGTGTCAAAATGTAAATTTTATTATTGTTTTATATGAGTAGCTTAGACACATTGAAATGATTTACTTTATCGTCTCAAGTTTATAACCAAGCAAGTGACACCTGTAAAGTGCGTAATCTGAGTGTCATTACTGTTTTATGTGCGTGTCGGATACGCTGCTAAATTTTGTGACTCTTGAAAATTAAAGTACGTACCTATATTATGTTAATAAGATTAAAGACGATATATACCCCAAGTTTATAGAAATGAATGTAAACAAACACATTTTCAGAGCGCTTGTTGTTCAGCGGTTATGCACTTAAATTATAATCGCCAATAGCCTAATTGTTACGTGTACGGACTACCATCTAGCGGTCGCGGGTTCGCATCCCACCATTCCAATATTGTCGTAAACCATATCCTAACACAAGATCTTTCAAGCTTACCAGGAATGGTTACAAGAAATATTAGTGAAATAACAAAAATCTACTAATATTTTAAGTAAAAAAAAAATCTGCATATCCTGGATTCGAATCCCGCCGTGTAATAATGAATATTACGATTTTTGAATTTTAACAACCGATCGATCGATAAGTCGATCAACCCTACTAGGCCATGTTGGTTGACTAAGTCCTGGTCACACCTAATATAGGATAGACTCTAAGTCTCTCGGCGAGGACGTGACGCGAGCTCATGATGAAATACATTTTTAACTTTAATGAGATAGTAATAACATAGAAAAAAACAACAATGTATACGGTCGCAGGCAAAAGCTAGTATAGCTTTATAATTAAAAACTTTCGTCGTTTTACTAACATGATGTTGAAAATGTTTAGTTAATCGTTATAAAAATCCCGTTTCTTAGTAACATTTCGTTTATCGTTTAGTGTTTAATAAATTATCAAATTGACAACCACGTGCCTAAAGGTCAAAGTAAAAAACCATCTAATTAGTGATACATGAATAGGTGCGGATGTTTTTGAATTATAAAGGAATCAGCTGAGCAGAAACGCTTTGGGACCTGGCAAAAAGTTCTTAAGGTTTGAACTTTTTCACAAACAGTTAAGCCTTTTGAAATCACTCGAATATGAAAGATTGTTCCACTAGCTAATGAATAATGACACGTAATTTATCATAGGGCTAAGTCTGCGTAAGACGCAAAAAATATCAGTGGAAATGCGACTTAAGATGACATTTACTTTAAGATGGTTAATGAGGTGATTTTTTTTTATTTCGTCACTTTCACGGGAAAGATTCTGACTTATAGTGTAATGTATTTAGTGAATATGCAGATATGAGAGTTATATTGTGACCTCCTGAACAACTTATTAAAATAAAAAAAATGTTTTCGACTAGCACAGGCATTTTTAGTGGTGCTAAGAGCTACAAGGTGAGTATTGTCGTGATGCGACCGCCAACGTACATCATTAGTATACTGAAGAAGGTCCCACGGGTCTGAAACTAGTCGGTACCTACACTGGTCTACACGTTTGTTAAGCCGTATTTTTTATTCAGTGTGTGTTTCAATTCTTGTTCTCTCTCATTCAAGGCTTTTTTTATTAATTCCAAGTTAATATACCTAACAAATTAAAATGCATGTAAAACCTTAATTGCTAATTAAGAATAAATTGTGTTAATTATATAAAATCGGCCGTATGTGTCAAAGCTTATTTGAAAATATAAATCTTTATAAAGGATGAACATTTATTGCAAACTCCTGCTGAGGCAGCTTAATTGCGATGTAGCACACAAGAACACAGTTCGCTTTCCAACACCTTTGTGTTGTCATAAGAATTACTTTAAAATTTAAATTAATAATACGATAAGCTTTCATAATAATTTCATAATTCATTAAAGCTTGTTAGTTTACCTTCACAACGACAATACTGTCTACTAAAGTTTATGTTCACTATAAGGTTGAAAAAAGATTTAATGAACGTGCAATACGACTGCAGTTACATTTGTATTACACATATTGTTGTCTCTCTTGTTGTCAAAGTGAGTAAAAGTGACGGCAATATATATTAACACGGACAACAATGTAGTGGAGTTTTGGGTTTAAAGACTTTGGTTACCGACACTTCATTTGTTTTTTGTACGAAATGTTTGCACCTGAAACAAAACACAATCGTTTTTAATTCTCAAGTATTGTTTTTGTTGTTTGTACAGTTTGTTTAAGTATGTGGTATATTTTGTGAATTAACAGTTACGTTCAATGATTGGGCCAATTTATAATTCAAAGATTTCGACGTAACGTGTTCGTAAATTCTATTTTCAGTACCAGAGCGAATCGACCGCGCGCAGAAGTGATTTATCAGCATTGTATGAAGCTCTGGCAGCTTTCTGAGATACGCCTCCAGTGTGCCAGCACCTTATATTTATTTTATGAAAAATAAATTGGATTATTCGTTTTATGAATCGATTTTCTTTATGTTTTTTATTCTTTAAGTTGGGAAAGGAACAGGCAGCATCCTGAATTCGCTAAATTATCAAAGTGACCATGTAACGCTATCACAGATGACTTGACTTCTTTTAATTGACAGGGGAGGGGACACATAGACAAAGAACGTTCTACGTTCGTTATATAAACGGAGATTTGAATATGATTGTTCTCATATAAAGTATCATCATTCTCATATAAATCTAAGTTCAATTACTTATTGTGTAAGTAATTATTGAAGCCTGCATTTAAGTCTTCAGTTTTACATTTCAGGAATACAATTTTTCTTCAGTGTGAAACAGAAACACTATAATGCACCGATCGCCCGAGTGTCCCCGACGTAACCCGATGGATAAGTTCAAACTTGGAACGCTGGAGCTCGTAGCTTAGTTTACCAGTGACTACGGCGTAGCACGGACGTCATTCACGCCTACGGTTATATTTCGTGTTTGTTCTGTGAAAGTGATATGAGTGTTCCATGAACTTTTAATTGCACTTCATATGGACATGAACATTTTCTTCTCGACCTGTATTCTTCGACAGGTTGGTACAAACAGTTTTTTTTTTTTATAACTTTTTTTTTGTTTTTGAATAAGAGTTACTTTATCATTTTAAAGTAAACAAAAAAAGTTATTACGTGTCTGTTTTTTTTTTAATGAATGTTAAAATCTTAAATTTACATAATAATGGTACTAGTTAAATACGAAATTTTAGATGGATGGATGGATGTTTATTAATAAGTAACTTCAAAACTGTTAAAGGGATGTTAATGATTTTTTTTACACATGTATATTACTGTCTATAACAGCACTCAAGCTATTAACTGTTTTAATTCAGCGCGAACGAAGTCGCGGGCAAAAGCTTGTAACGAATAAAGTCATTCCCCTTTGGAAATGGCATGAACACACTGAAGCTCAACATATAATGTTTGTTCAGTACAAGAGCTAAAAGTTTTTGCATTAGTGAACGTTTTAAACGTTACAGTAACATCGCTTGCGGTTGAAACGTTTTATTGTCAACTATTATTTTTAATTGTTAGATATTTTTAGACTTGTTTCTGTTACTGAAATATACATTACAAAGAAATTAATGACAAGAAATATTAGTACTGTATAATTATTTTTTTCTTGTTTTGTTTTATTTGAAGAATGGATATGCTTCTTCAAACTTATTCTATTACAGATGACGTGCACAGAAAGACCATCCCGCAGTGCGGGAAGGTTCATACTACTGTTTGTTCTTAAAAAAATTATTTCTTATTTAAATAAAGTTTAATGAATAAATAGATGTGCTCTATACCATAATTGTAGTCATAAAAATTTTGTAATAAAATATGGGCACGAGCCTAAAACAAACGAATCTCATTTTTTGTTTAAAAAACAATTGCAATCTATGATTTGAAAATGATTCATCATTGCAATCATTCTGAGTGTGATCATTTCGTGTGGACCTTTAAGTTTGCTCGTGTTTAATAGAAATCATGGAAGAGTAAATGTTGTATGAGTTTGTGTGATAATAATTTTATTTCCATCACATTAAACGATATCGCGTATCGGAAACCAATGGAGCCAGTAATGCGGCGTCATTTTCGACTTGCTGCACATTTATGTGAAATGCTCAGCACGCTGAAGACTCAGCATAAAATTTTATGTTTTATTCTCAAGTAGCTAGTTAGAACTGAAATCCGTTTAGTGGTTATCGGTGTTCGTAGATTTAACGAAGAAATAGTGAAAGTTGGCGCGGCGTTTCATTAACGTCTGATGAATATTGGATGTGAATCGTTTTAACTTTCGTCTGTTTTAAACGTTGTATCATGATTCGTTTGTTTTACAAGGTTCAATTTTCATCATTCAATACACGAATACCCTCTTATTTTCGATGGTGTAATAAAAATACATGTTATAGAGATTTAAGTCAGAATAACAAGGATTAATTATTATTATTTTCTATAACTTAGAACGGTATTCGGTACGTTTAATTTCAGAGGATCTATTTTTTTGTTACCAAACGTTAGTTAGTCGTTTAGTAACTTTTTTTTTCAATTATGAAACAATTCTAACGTCCTTATAATGATTTATGTACACTTGATGCCGAGGATCGATCATTGTGGAGGTTTTTAATGACTGCGCCCGGCAGTGGGCGATATGTGGCTAATATGATGATAATGGTACTCTTAATAAATGACAGTTATTCATCACTTCATCACCTAAACCCTTAGGATTTAATACGAGTAAGATTACAAAGAGTGAGGGAAATAGGTTTTTTAAGAAACTTTTACTGAACGTTTACGAAGTTGTTATAGTTGCTATTTAATGTTGGTGTCACACTTCACTATTCGTTCGGTAAAGTTTTAATAGAATTTACTTACACAACGCCTGAAACTGCAAGTTTTTTTCAACAAATACGTTCATAAGAAAATTTGTAATGACGTATATTTTAACTTGCATTATCGTTTTTGTTTTCAATGGCATATTGTAATCAGTTGACATTAACTTGAGCCTTAAACACCGTTTTAAAGAAGCTAGCCATCTAATATTAAAACCACCCTAAAAACTATAATAGTAAGAAATGTTTTTCAATCAGGGCTCTCCTGGTACTCCACCTTCAGAGCTACAGTGCTTCGTACCGCTCACTTATTCGTTAGAAAGAGAAGAACTTCTGTTCTGAAGGACATGGGAATTATTCTGTAAGTGGGACACTGCGAAGGGATCTGACTTTACTTATTATGAGCTTTCTGATTGCAATTTTGTAATATGTTATATTAAATTCCATTATAATTTCTCCATCTTTTATTTCTATTTATTATTTTTTTCTTCACTGAGAAGATGTTATTCAAGAGTTACCTTGAACACATCTTGCAGTGTGAACGCTTTGTACCAACGATTACGTTTTGAAAGATGTAATTCCTTCACAGGCTCGACTACGCACCACTCCTCGTCCAATAAACTACAATCACCTAGAGATGTTTTCAGACATTCCATTTGGTCTAGATCTTCTAAGTCCTGATGGAAAAAATAATAATTTTGACGTCAAAATAATTACATAAAACGTGTAAAGTCTTTGGTATAAAATAAATTAAGTTCTGAAAAGATTATATTGGTTACTTGAAATGTTTTTATTCGACTCGCCACAAGACGATTTAAGAGAATGCATTTTCGATCACGTGGTCCTGTTTTCGAATCCCGCCATTCGACTATTGTAAGCCTTATCCTAACAAGCGTAGAGCTTAGTTTGACGTGCAAGAAATATTAGTGAATTAAACAAAAGACTGCTGACATTTAAAAATAAATTACTTTGTATAAAGACACCTGTCTCAGTTCTTTTCGAAGACAATAAAAGAGATAGCAACACTGCTCACTTGTAGTTGAGGATCAGTGTCGTTGGCGAAACTTTTAAACGAGTCCAAGATAGGCCTGTAACCAGTACATCTGCACATGTTGCCGCCGAACGAGCGCTCTATCTCCTGCGGCGTCAGCTTCTTACTTGATCCTTTGTACAAACTGAAAGATAGATTAGCACTTGAATCAAATACTATACGAAGATTCATTTAAAAAGGATTTTCTGTACGTCGTATTCTTCTTCTTTTGGAACTATCAATTTTAAAAATAAACGATGATAATAATAGGAGTGTGGGGCGTCCTCCCTGCCGGTGACCCAGTGCGGATGGCAGGAAGTCGTTGGATGCGGAAGGAGGACTGCATACTGTGGTTGGCTTTAGGAATGGCCTCTGTCCATATCAAGTGATGATGATAATGTCTAAAATCAAGTGATGATGATAATAAATCAATAGTAGAGGCATACGTTCAGTGGTGGACGAATGTAGGCTGATGATGATACCTGTACATATTCATGATCCAGCCCGGCGTGCAGTACCCGCACTGCGTGCCGTGGAACATCGCCAGTCGGCTCTGCAGAGGGTGATACCCATCCCTCGGATTCCCCACTCCTTCTATCGTAGTTATTTCCCACGTATGACATGATAAAATGTGAACTAAGCACTGAAAATTAAATTATCTTTACAGTTAACTTAACAAACTTTACAGTTAAAACTTTGCGTGTTTTGCTGAAACTGTGAACTGGTAAATTTTACTTACACACGTAAGGTTTACTGTACAGTTCAACTGTTCAGTCAAAACTGAAAGTTTTTTGTTCGTCTTAAGTGTCTCAACTAGCGTAAGCGAGACTGCTAGTCTAAATGGAAAAGCATTTACCGAGTTAACTGCAAACAAGTCCTTTCCCTTGGTGAGCGGGTTGTACTGTGTCACGGAGACCACGCAGGCGCCGCAACCTCCTTCGTGACACATAGACTTTGTGCCGTACAGACCCAGAGCACTACGCAGGTAGTCGTTCAAAGACGTTGATTCATCAACATCAGATCCAGCTAAAATAGTAAAATAATTCATATGTGTTACAGTTAATTTAGATTTTTTTTCTAGTAATATTAGTAAGAACGGTAAATATAAATATAACCTAAAAATATCTGTAAACTTACTCAACGTATATTGCTGGCCATTTACAGAAAAATGAATTTTATCCATCGCTTTTGTTTTATAACAAATACTGGCAGTTACATCAGTACCTTAAAATTAATAAACAAGATAATCAATTAAGACTGTATAAATAAAAATGCGAAGTTATGAAAATGCTTCAACGTATAAGTCGTATGTGACGTGTCATTTTTATCTATCTATATATATAAAAATGTATTGCTGTTCGTTAGTCTCGCTAAAACTCGATAACGGCTGAACAGATTTGTCTTATCTTGGTCTTGGAATGTTCGTGGAGGTCTAGGGAGGGTTTAAAAGAAAAATTAGAAAAACTCCCGTGAAGCCTTCAAAATAGCCCTTTTCCATTTCCCATACAAGCTTTTTTTTTCGAGGAGCAAATGTTTTTTTTTTGTCTTTCCTAATAAATTCAAAAATCTGTTTATTTATTGCCTTTAAGAAGAAACAGAGTTCGCGGAGTCAGCTAGTTACCAATAAAATTCTATTTGTATGTATAAGTAGCTATATTTTTCTTTATTTTCTTAAGGACGCTAATGCTTTTTTTAAATTATTTTTCATAACAATGTAATAGGTTTTTAAACGAATCATAAACCGTAATAACTTGTAATGCATGCCAGTAGCAACTCTATGAACAAGGAGATAAAGATCTTATTTAAATACCAAATGATTGTAATCAATAAACCATCAGTAGATACCGGAGGTAAATAAAAGATAATTATTGTTTGTAGTGTGTACAGAGAATAATTTACAATTACAAGGCACAAGGCCGTTAGTAGCACGAAGGAATTTAAAAGGATGAAATAGGACTTGACTAAACTGGACGTTGGAAAGGAATTTAAGTTTTTAAATTTATATTTACTTAAGCTTTAACTTAGGGTAACTTAAGTTTACTTAACCATTATATCATTCTGATATGTGATGTTCAAACTGCAATGTATTTAGGTAATGTTCCTTTTTGAATAACCCCGCAAACGTAAAAGCCAACTTACTATTCCGAAGCGGCACTAGTACATATTGCATAATTAAAGTTGTTAAGTTTGAAGCGATTTTTTTTCAAATGAGAAGTAGCAGATTTTCCTTTTTATTTATAATTGTGTTAAGACGTTATAAATTATTTGCGAAACATTTATTATGAACGTTACCTGTCACTCGTTCCAACTAAAATGTAAGATTTTCATATACGAATATATAACTAAAATATTACTTATTAAAAAAAACACTATTTATTATTATTTAAAATAACAATTTGTAGTTTAGTTTATTCCTTCTCACCTTATCCACAAAATTACATTTCCGAACGAAAACTCTTTAGAGCAATGGCCGCCATGTTTGGATTTGCGAAGTGACGTTTGTATGTTTACAAGTTACAAGATTAGGCGTTCGTTTTGAACGCGATAGAAATATTGTTGTAGCCGGTGCCGGTAAAGTTTAAAAGTTAAATGTTGATCCAGAAATAAATTTATTTCTTATAGTTTGTAATGTTTACAATGGTAAGTACGATTTAAATATTTTGAAAGTTTAGTAGTCATGGAATTCATAAAACGATTTCGGTTTAGGACGCTGGTCAAGTTACAATGCAGGATCAACAACAACAAACGAAAGCACGGAAACGAGTTCCTAATTTTACAGCCAACGAAAAAGCGTTATTAGCTCATTTGGTGAAAAGACGTCCAATTGTTCAAACGAAATTTACCGATGCTAAATCTGTGAGCAAAAAACAAGCGGCTTGGCATTTAATCACCCAAGAATTTAACAGCAACGCCGATGTACATAAGGTTGTATTATATTTCGGTTCTACGTATTTCCACAGCCGAAACATCATTCCAATCATATCTTAGATTTTTAGTAGAAAATAGAGTAATGATAATTTGTTTCGGCTGCGGAAAATCACGATTATAGATTTATATTCTAACATTTCACGCTGTTGCAGCGAGAGACACTAACGTTAAAAAGAGCATGGGAAAATATGAAGGCATTTACACGAAAGGAAAGAGCTAATTTACTACAAACTGGAGGACATCCCTCTCCTCCATTGCAACATGAAGCTTTGCTAAACATGAGCGATGAGGTAAAATAAATAATTATTTTAATTACTATTTGGACAACAAATAAACACCTGTATTATAGCACATAGCTTTTAACCAAGACTTAGACTGTATGGAATTAAAAAAAAAAACTTCTGAAGTAATGTATCAATTTTACCACATTATGTCATCATCATAATCATCATCAGCCCCTGTCTGCCCACTGTTGGACATAGGCCTTACTATGTATCTGTGCCAAATTTCATCAAGATCTGTTTAGCAGACTCAGTGTGTAATAAGAAACATCTATCCATTGATCCAAAACATCAGATTTATATTAGTGAGTTTATCTTGGGTACTTGTTAGAAATAGAAGGTTTATAATAATATTTTACATATTAATATCTTTGTTTCCCCGCACTGATATCAGTATTGTAACACTAATGTCCTCATCTCTCTCTCAACTCACTCAGGACTCCTCTATCATGTTACCCGAACTGGAGAATGATTTTGACAGTGACAGTGCAATATTAGACTCAGTGGACCCCAACAGCCCGGAACCAGAACCAACGCGTGTAATGGATCCTATAAGTATGTATTACATATTACTTATATGCATATTACATTAATGGCATTATCAACCTACTCTACTCTACGGAGGGTTGGCACAGAATGTACTACTCTTCTGTATGTATCGATCGGTCATCATATCAGAAGTGACACCCTTACATTGATGGCATGTTTTTGTATAAATCATATATCTGCCACACGGTAATGTTTTTGGCCGGTGAGCTTGTGTGTCAACTTGAATGAATGAATCAATTTTGCTGAATGATTAATCATTAAATTTATAAGCTTTAAAAAATATCATTTTATGGTTTTTTTAAATAACAAATAGTGTATCCCTTCTTAGAAGTTGAGGTGTGTATGGACCCAGAACCAGTCGACAATGACACAAGTTCACAAAGAGAAGACTCAGACCTTATCCCCGGTCCGTCGCAACATTCTAACGGTATGTAACTGATCACATTTACAACCTTAACTAGCTGAAACTAGAACCTATAGTGAAGACAGACCTACTCACAAATATACATGAAATAATTGAAGCAAAAAGTTTTTATTTGAATATTTTTTCTTGTAGAAATATTCTCTGTTATAAAACCAACCTGTTTATTTATTATTTATTCAAGAATAAATCGACACGAGGAAGCAAACACACAGTAATCTATAAACATTAAATATTTTTTAACATTATTAATACATAATTTTATTCATATAACTTGTTTTGTATCTCATAGTTTTAATTTGTAGAAAATAGGCCATTAAAAAAAATATATATAAAAAAAAAACAAATACATAGTGTCCAAAAACAGTTATTTTAGTTTCTTAAATACGCAAATTGTGATTATAAAAATAGTTTTTCTGCTCTAGTGAACCATATTTTTCCAGGTTCTAGTGTCGATATACTAAACAAACATACATTTTTCTTTACACATATAGTTAATTACTTATATATTACAGATCACATCGATAAAGGATATTCCAGGCCACCTTACATGGGCCAAGGCTACCGGCCGCTGGACTACATGCGCAGAGAGAGCATACTGCGAGTCAGACATTTAGAACGTAAGAAGAAATTGGAAATGGAATTATTAAAAGTACAGGTCAGTGACATTTTTTCTTTATTTTCTAAAGTTTTTTTTATTTTTATTGTCGTCACCAAAAACACAAAATAAAGAGTTACAGATGAAGTGCGAAATTATTGTCCTTCGGGTAAACTCGGATCTCTATCAGAATACGATGACACCCAAACTGTCAATTAATCATCATCATCATCATCATCAACAGCCCTTATCTGCCCACCGTTGGACATAGGCCTTTCCCAATGCCTTCCACAGTGTGCAGTCCTAAAAATAAATCCATAGACAATAATTGACTTTATTAGCCATTGTATATAATTCCTCGTTTCCATTGAATCAGATTATTTCCATGTCTTTTACAGCTAGAAACTGAACAAATAAAACAAAGGACTGCACTAATAGAAGAAGAAATGGCCCAAGTCAAGCTTTTACAATTAAAGAATAGTGTAGACCAACATAACAATTACTGAGTATATTTCATATGTTTAGGAATAAATACTCTTGTTAATAAGTACAGATGCTATTTTATGAAGGAGAGAAACTTATTTATTATTGATAAATCAAGCATTTAATTTTTAGATTACTAAAATATTAGAATGGTTAATTTAAATTATTATAGAGAACAAAAAAAACTTGACTAATCTTGTTACATGAATTTGGACTATGACCGATGACTTGGTCAAAGTTGTGGGAGTGGGTGGTGTGGCTGCAGGTAGCAGGAGGTACGGTGCGCGGGCGGCCTTGGGCTGACGATGTTGTTATAATTATGTGAAGAGAAAACTTTGTACCATTTTTTAAGGAATGTAAATTAACATGTTGATGTAGAAAATTAGGACAGATGTATGTATGAATAATTTTTTTTTTTTAAATTTTTTGTTGAACATGAATTATATTTGAATATTGAACAATGGACATATTAAATTGCGAGTGCCAAGTTTTTACTATTGTTTAATGTTTTTCAAATTATTGTTTATTCTATACTTTTATGCTTATATTCTACTCGTCGTAGTTTTTTTTTTTTTAATCATTTTACTTAGGTAAAACCACCGTTCTCTAATTCGAGTTTTTTTTTCTCTCGAGGTATATCAGTTTTTCTTTGGCAGTTATTAAGTGATATTATAGTTATGAGTATTCATACAATAAAAACAATTTTAAATACCTCTATTTGTGTATTATTTTCCTTTAAATAGAATGTTAGTAAAGACGTGTCGATGTGCTGGCCACATTACGCGCAGAACGGACTGCTGCGGCCACAGAGTTCTAGAATGGTGGCCAAGGACAACGACGCAGCGTGGGTAGGTTTCCCGCAGGGGCCTATAATCTGGTCAAGTTCGGGAGCATGGACGAGGGCGATCGAGGACAGCAGTGGGCGACGTGTGGATGATGATGAAAACCGTAACATTATTACTACATTATCACCGAGTAATGGTAAGTTTTATGAAAAAAAAAACCTCAGTCATCTGAAGTCGCTAAACTAGCGAAATGACTAACCATAAAGATCTGTTCTGGTCTGTGTTGATAGACATGTGTGGATAGTAGGAAATATTTAAAATTTGGCTTCCTAAACACTCTCATCAGACGAAACATGGTATTTCATCAACTTAACGTCTATTTTCTATATGGACGCAATATTTCAGCGGTCTAGAGGGCCAGCCGTGCAAAAGTTATTCCGAGCTCGACTACTCTTAATATCTAAACTTACTATAAATTACTTTTAAGCGACTAGTCGCACGCGACTGTTATAGCAGTCGTGAGTAAACAATATTTAATATTATTTTCAATAATGCTACACAACACAGCAATATCGCTTGGCTAGTCGCTTTTGAAACGGCCCGTCTTCCACAATAAAAATAGAAAATCTCTGCAACGGAAAAAAACAGGTAAAGACAATCTCGCCCTTGAACTTGACTGGCCAGTACTTGCGTGTTTATATTATTTTAACTCTAGATGTCGCCGCGACACCGTTTACTCGAAATTAAAAATGAATATTCTACGTTCAAGACATTTCAACCCTAATTCCATGACAATTTTTTTTTAAATCAGGAAGCCGTTCTAGATATACCGTCTATCATACTACTGCATCTAGAATCTAGATCAGTGGTCGTCACACTTTTCTATCCAAGGACCCAATGGGACAATGTGAGGTATTGCGGGCCGCACATTCGTGCACTAAGTTGTTGACACAACCAAACGATATAATTTTCTTATGAGCACGTTTTTCACGTAGATATAAGCTATTTTTTGATTTGGAAGCAACTAAAAAATTTTTCTAATGTTTATTGAGTATATTCGTGGATTCTAATAAAGGTTTGAAATTAACCAGTGTTTAATAACAAAAGTATGTTTGTATATATTTAATTGACGTGGTGGATAAAAGTGAAAGCTCGCC
>JAODUI010000031.1:6942467-6963098 GCA_027563995.1 Papilio gigon
CCAAGTAATGATTCATTTTTATAATTTTTACATTAAATAAAATACTATTAATCAGTTAGTAATAAGCATCTATGCGGGGCTCGAAACTAGTCGGTACCGACATCAATTTACACGTGAGTTAAGCCGTTTTATAAGCAGTATAAGATACAAGTAATTGTCATCTACCTGCCACAGTACGTAACTCTTCCATACATCTCTATCAGCTTTGTTATCTGAATTCACTCCCTTCCTACGTATACGTTCAAGTTTAAAACTAATTCAACACTTTTTTTTTATTAACACTTATCACTAAATCTACACAATTAATATAACTGAAGTGTCTGTTTTTAATATTAAACAAACTGTACTTTGCGCACATGGCGTATTAGCGATGCCTAGGACTAAAGCTATATTTTAATATTTTCTACTGTCTATCAGTCAACAAGTCTGCGTTTGTTCCGGTTAATCCCCATAATAGATGGATCAATTTTAAAGGAAGTTTTAATCGAAGTTATCTCACATATTTCCGAGTTATTTGAACTGAATTTTTTAATTCTTTACTGACATATTGTCACCTTTAGTATTAGTATGAAAAGCGTATACAATTTTATATTTTATTTATGTAGGGTCTCATCAACCATGGCAGAGATTTAAACAATTCTTTTTGTGGACACAAGTCCTACAGTTACGACAGGTTTTAGGGTTTATTATCATGCTAATCAACTCAGGGGTGAGTGAATTGGGAAATTGAACTGCAAGAATTTGAGATCGACTAGTATTGATGTAGACGTAAGGTTTTTTTTAAGGAAAGTTATCATTTAATATAATATTAAGCACGTAAGTAGCAGCGTGCTTGTTTTTTATCAAATTCATTAATGATTAAAGGATTAGTTACGTCATTTTGAAGTTTATGCAACTGGTATAAAATAGTTTGAAATATTCCTCATCGGTATACTTCTTAAATTCATTGTATATTTTTATTAAAGTCAGCCAGTATTTATCGATTTTTTTTTTGTAAAACTAAAAACTTTATGGTTATTAGTTTTAAATATACAACAAATATATTATACAACATTTTAAATATGATAAATTTAAACTATTCCAAATTTAAATTACAAATTATAATTTTAATATTCATTGTTTATTAAGTTTTTGCTTTGTTTTTGTAATATAACGTTTATGTAAAAAGTTTTATACGAAAATATTTATCAATATACGTATTATGTTATTTGATTCTATTGGTTTTTCTATAAAATAATAAGAAACAGAAACATATTATGAGATGCATCCTTGCATTCAGAAAACGTGATTCTGCTAACCGTAAATACTAATTTGTAATTAAAATTCATCGAATGCAGTTCCATTTCGACATTTTTTTTTAAGTGAAATATTAGTAGATTTTTGTTAATTTACTAACATTTCTTGTAACCATTCCTGGTAGGCTTGAAAAAGCTTGTGTTAGGATATGGTTCACGACAGTAGTCGAATGGTGGGATTCGAACCCGCGACCGCTAGATCGGTAGTCCGTACCCTTAACCATTAGGCAATTGGCGCTTCAAAATTCGATATTGTGAGTTCAAATCGGTTTAAACAACTTCTAGTATAGCCACTGAGTATACTATTACAGGATTCACTTGTAGACTTTTCTAAAGTCACTAGTGGTTTAAAAATGTGTTTATATTTAATTCTAGAGTGAAGCTAATGGTAAGGTACCAGTTCAGGCGAACACATCACCGGTCACTCCGGAAAAAGCGGCTTGGGGCCGCCCGCTCGAATTTATCTTAGCATGTTTAGGATACGCAGTCGGCTTAGGCAATGTCTGGCGTTTTCCTTATCTTGCATATAGAAATGGCGGGGGTAAGCGAATTTAAAACATCTTGCCTTGTAAATATGTTACATATTCGAATAGCATGAACTTTTACGTAAAGTGAATGCAAGTGTAATATGGACGTTTCTTGTATATTGATAAGGTAATATATTAAATGTTTGGTTTCAGGTGCTTTCTTGATACCGTTCTTTTTGATGATGATGCTAATTGGCCTACCATTGTTTTTCTTGGAATTATACATTGGACAATACACTAGTCTGGGGCCCTTGAAGGCGTTTGAAGCAATCGGGCCCTTCTTCGGTGGTCTCGGTTACTGCACGTTGGTGGTGATTACGTTGATCAGTATTTATTATATGATCATTGTTGCTTGGACGCTGTTCTACACGATTGTCTCGATAGCTGGCAACCTTGATTGGGGATCGTGCGAGAATGAATTCAATACAGATTGTGAGTTTATTTTAAGGCGACACCTTTTTGATATATATATATATATAGGATGTCCCGTTTTATACAGATAATCCTAACACCTACAAACTAATAAGAAAAAAAATTGTACAAGTGTATAAAATTTACTTAAAAATAAATTTACTAATATTTTTTTTCAGTTTGTTACAGTGGGTTTTACGATTCTCAATGCAGAGTTAACAATACAGGAGACGCGACAGATCTTACATATTATTTAAGACGGTGTATCAGCATTGGTGAAATCTGTAGGAGCACCGGTTTCGAACCTTACGACGGCAGGTATTGTTTAAACGGCACAGAAACGATACCTTGGTACAGTAATGTCAGGAGAACTATTGCGGCCGAGGAATATTATACGTGAGTTAATTAATATTATTCAAAGTGCATTGCTCTTTGTTTTTCTTACACTTTAAGAATGTAAGTAAGGATTAAGGTCAGCAGGTAAAACGATTGCTTGACCGAATTTTATAACGAATCTAAAAGCGCCTGAAATCATAAAGCCACGCTTGTACAGTCCGCAGAAAGGTCCAGCCCTCAATACTTTAAGTTACATTATTTTGCCATACTTTTCTTTTAATTGTTCTTTAGTTTTTAAGTATTTTTTATGAATAATAAATATTATTTTATTTATTATTGTTTATTAAATCCGCGAGAGGTAGCGAGCAACAGCATGTGATGTAAAAAATTCACTGAACAGAAATGGATTTCCAGACAGCGTGTGCTGGGCCGCGGCGACGCTACTTGGGAGAACTGGGGAGAGATTCAATGGCACCTCGTCGGATGCCTCGCCCTCGCCTGGTTCATCGCATTCCTCTGTGTTATTAAAGTAAGTTGATTAGACGAAGTTGGCTCGTTATATGTATGGATGAGAAATATGAAATTCATTGGAGAAAAACTGAGTTACTATCGACCACTATCAAGTGATGCGTTATTTTTTTAATGATTTCATATAATTTTGGCTTATTTAAGGTTAAATGTTCCTTGAATTAATTCGGATACTGACAGTGTATTGTTTTTATCCAGGGTGTACAGTCAGCGGGTAAAGTGGTTTACTTCACTGCGCTGTTCCCGTACGTCATGTTAACAGCCCTACTTATTAGAGGAGTGACATTGGAAGGAGCATATGAGGGCATTATGTTCTATCTGACACCGGATTGGGACGTTCTTCTTGATGCTAAAGTATGGGGAGATGCTGCTTCACAGGTACGTTTCTTTAGTTAATTAAAAAAATAATAATAATAAAAATGATTAAGCAATTAATTAATAAATTTAATAAATAAATTAATTGATACAACCTTGACTTATTATGGTGTTAATTATGCCTTTAGAATAAAACTTGGTATTCGTATTAATTCAACATTGATTTATAAATTTAAAGTAAAAATCTGCTTGAATCGTGCAAAAGAAAAACAAACCTCTTCCCTTGTAACAAAGTTCATTTTTCTATACTATCTAAAATTAAGAATGCACTTTTAAACTAATCTAATGTAATTTGAAGTCAAATTGTAACTCCAACTTTAGTGACAAGCATAAATCTTTGGAATAGACGAATTAAGAATAAATTAACCAATTTTGACTCTAATGATTTTGTAAAACTTGTGTAGGTTTCATTTTGCACCAATTAATCTTTGGTTAAGTTTAAATTACTTTTAGATAGTTAGAGATTTTCTTAAATAGAGCGATTACTAGCACTCTTAACTTTTATATATTTAAACTAATGGTTTATATTCCTTTCCCCCTCTACAGATTTTCTATTCGTTTGGTGTGGCGTGTGGATCTCTCATCACTCTCGCGTCATACAATGGTTTCTACAACAATTGTCATTTCGACACGGTGTTCGTTTGTTTCGCAAATTTCTTGACTTCTGTCTACGCGGGTTTCGCTATATTTTCTGTACTTGGATTTCAAGCTGAATTGATGGGAGTCGAGATAGATGGTAAGTATTTTTTTTTAGAGTTGTTTTCTTATACGTCATACATCACTAAGATTTCTGTCGATAGAGACATTTAATGACATACATACAATTAATACAATTCTGGATGAGGGCAGCCGAGGATAGATCGTCGAAGCGATCTTTGGGGCAGGCCTACGCTCAGCAGTGTGCGACGTGTGGCTGATATAATGATACAATTAAATTAATTTTGCATGGGATTTCCAACGTCCAAGTCACATACGAAAGCATCTTACCATTCGTTTTTCAAAAATCTAACATACATAGTTATTTCTTCGATTAAATGTTTTTCTTTTACAAGGTACCGAGATATAGCATTCGAGTTACGTTACTGAATACTACGGCATTGATTTGATCAAGTTAATTAATCCGAGTATACTGCATACAACCGTGGCCTAAAGCAAACATGTTCAGAGTATCCGGTTTAACTAAATACAGCGTGTTCCTTTTTTTCTTTCCATTAATACCAATGGTAGCCTCACATTGTATTTAACTTAGCAGACGTCGGACACTACAGTACGTTCACAATTAAATTAAATCTAGAACATTTTAATATTTACTTTACACAAAAGAAACATTTCTTCCTGTTGTCATAAAAGGTTGGCGAAGTTTAGTCACGATTAACAATATCTTATGACACCTGTCTCACTTATTTTTCTTTCATACAAATGTGCCGCTAGCCTATGAATGTCTCAAATGTAGTTTTGGTTTGAGATATATCTAATCGACAAGTTTATTGCGAGTGTTCTTTAGTAAGCTAGCAGTTTATTTCCATCATCATCACCATCTCATTATACCACGCCCACTGAGAAACTTGGAGCTTACGTTATATCCTCACACACCCCTACGTCTACGCCATTGCCAATCCTAATTTATTTATTTTAAATAATTGGCTATTACTTTTAGTATTGGAACAGCCTATATGTATATGGATCTATTGTTTTGCACACAATCATCGATTGATCCGCGAGCCGATTTCATCCCGGGCCAGCGCAACATGAATCAGTTCTATTTTGAATTTCAGACGAGAAATAATGGATTGGATTAACGGTTCACAGAAGCAGGCTTTTTTGATTCACGTAGAATGAACTGTTTGGTTTCGGAGATGTGAAAAACTTTTTTTACCAGTTGGTATACAAGACAAATAACAAAACACAATCGATAGCGACATACGCAGTTGTTTAATGATTACGAACGACCTTTTTTGATAAACTAAGGGACTGCTTAAGTGACTGATCGATTCTGTGTGTGGCAGGAAGTAATCTAAGATTATCAACCGCTCATTTTTTTTTTATTAATTTATTAGTAAAATTTAACTTGATCAGCCTGTATGGCCACGCTGGGTGAGCAAGAGTGTGCGGCGTCCTCCCTCCAAGTAGACCGACAACTTAGTGTGGACAGCAGGAAGTCATTGGAAGCGGAAGGCGGAGGACCGCATACTGAGGAAGGCATTGGAGAAGGCCTATATCCAGCAGTGGATGGAAGAGGGCTGATGATAATTACCTTTACTTGGTATTATTTTAATGATTGTTCATATGCTGAGCTAAACTGTTTACCATACATCCCTGGATCCTGTTATTTTAATAAAGTTTATCTAGTTTATTGGTCGCACACGATATTGCTATTGACGAACTTGCCTTTAATACTCTATCATAATATAGAGTTATCGCCTGATAATATACAATATTGACGGTTCCCTTAATCTCTATACATACTTATAATGAAAACAACATACGTGTTAGTCATATGTTTTTAAAGTTTCCCATAACCTAGGCTTAATCTTGCTTCTAAATTTACACTAGTACTTGCTTAATTTCAACTTTACCATCATCAGCTACGACCCCGCTGAAGGGAGCTCCGAGCCTACTCTAAGGGGGTTATTACTTTGTCTTCGCCATCATCGCTAGGTCTTCATCTCACTCATGATGGGTTCAAACACAAAGTTTGCCTCCATACAATTTTATCTTGCGTCATTTTAAACGTCCTACCTTAAAAATGTTACGCAACATATTGAGCAACCACGTTACATTATGTATGATGTGGATATGGTAAAAGAAGGTCGAAAACAATACCTAATGTTAAAGCTTAGTTTCTTTAATTTCTTAACTATATTTCAATGTTCCACAGACGTGGCAGAGCAAGGGTCGGGTCTAGCATTCGTGACATACCCGGAAGCGTTGCTGCAAATGCCCATACCACAGTTCTGGTCGATACTGTTCTTCTTAATGCTGTTCATCCTCGGCATCGGCAGTCAGTTTGCTGGTATAGAGGCAATGAACACGGCGATCGTCGATCAGTGGCCGCAGTTAAGAAAGAGATATTGGATGGTGAGTTAGTGATGCTAACTAGAGTTTTGAATGGAGGAACATTGAATTCCATATATGGCAGCCATTTTAATATTTGTCTTCTTTAGTTATTTTGTGCGTTAAAGTGTAGTGATATAAAATTTTGTTTTATCTGAAATATTTTAGAGTTAGTATCTACTAAACTTGGTATAAGATGCGTGGGCTTTTGCGTTTATAGTGCATGCGTCAGCTTGATAGCGTAGGATACGTAAGGCATAAAAGTAAGACGTAATATAGATAACATGTTTGATAAAAATCATTTCCCAACACAGTAGTCTATGAGAAAGGTATAAATCGATTTTTGAATGTCACCAAGCTAATTATGAGTGTATCAATGACGATAGTTGATAAGGCTATCGGAAACAAATTTCGCCAAGTGCTCATTTATGTAGACAATAGGTATATTACATTATTATGTTTAAATATATATCCGATAGAGGGAGTGTTTTCGAATTATCATTTTATATTGTAATTTTTATCGCCTCACTATTAAGCACCTTTACATATTAGGATTCGAATCTATTAACTTAGAACAAACGTAACTTTACCCGTACTCAGAGTCGCTGAACTATTTTTTACTCTTTCCATTATATATACATCTAATTCTCTTTTATTTAACGACATTCACTTCGGCATTCAGAATTACATTTGTGACGAAATCTTTTAAAAGTCTTTTACTTTTTAGGTAACAGCGACGACGTGCTTCACTTGCTTCATCCTGGGTATCCCGATGTGTTTCAGTGGCGGTGTCTATTTATTCACCCTGCTGGAGTGGAACACCGCGTCCTGGGCTATCCTCCTCATCGGCACGGCTGAGGTAAATAATAGCAATAACAAAATCTATTAGTAAGTGACCGTGTATTAATGTGCCGGTCTAATAGACGACTATAATCTTTAGGGACTTATTTGTTAGTGTCATTTTAATATTATTATTTTATCTATATTAAGTTACTAAAATTTACGTGAGACATGATACTGCACTTAATAAAAATCTTAACGATAAATTCAGTGTAGGTACTGAATTGTTTCCTACCCATGGAGTTCCGACTCACCTTGAAGAACTCTGTAGGGTCTGAAACTAGTCGCTACGTTCAACAAACTATACGTGAGTGAAGCCGTGATTTTTCATTAGTTAAACAAAGTTATTGGTGTATTCTAGAGTGCAGCGGTGGCCTGGTCGTACGGCATCAATCGAGCGATGAATGATTTGGCGGCAATGAATATGAAACTTAACATAGTGCTGAGGTACTATTGGAAAGCGGCCTGGGCTGTTATCTTGCCGATCGCTAGTATGGTAAGTTTATTTACCTAACTAAATATACCAAATTTTATTCAGTTTTACAACAGCCAATAAATTTATCTGTAGATGGCGGTTAATTTAATTTTGTGTTATTAAAATTTATCACAACATATAATATGAAAAAGACGAACCATAGTTTGATATATCGGAAGTAAATAACTTACGCTAAACTTAATTCCTTATATCGCTCGTATAGGACGTCTCAATCTCCTAGACAGCTCAAGGTCACGTGCGCACCACGCAGTGCCCTCCCCATACTCCTCGCCAAATCAAAAATTTCGTTCTGCATAGCAACTCGAACGATGTTTGGTGTGAAAGATTTTTTCAAATAATACTTTTATTACAAAAACTTACCTATTCTATTTAGTCTCATAATATGATATGTTAAAATAGATAAGTAAAAGGTATTAGTTAATTTGCAAATTAATCCTAGTGATATAATTTGGTTTTTTTTTTCAGGCGGTGCTCGCTTTTATATTCTCCGATTGGAACGCACCGAGCTATGGGGATTATGTTTTTCCATTGTTCGCTGACGTCCTCGGCTGGTTATCTGCATTATCGACGATAATATTGTTCCCCGTGGGTGTGGGGTGGGCTTTATATAAAGGATATGTAAGTTATACATTTGTTTTTTATCACAGGTCGAAAAGAAACATGTAGTCATATAATTAAGATCCAATAGCCTAATGGTTTAGGGTACGGATTTACGATCTCGTGGTAATTGTTCGAATCCTGCCGTTCAACTGTTGTCGTAAACCATATCCTAGCATGAGCCTAGAGCTTAGTGGTGGTAAAATAAATATGAGTAAAGTAACTGTTAATAAATCTGTTAATTAAAAAAAAAAAACAAATATAAAACTTACTTTGAGTCGTTTTCATTGTTGGATGTAAGGATTGATGTGATCGTAAGCTGGGTAAACTAGACAAGGACGACTCAGTTATCATTGTAAAGGCTAGCGTTATGATGCAACTTTACATTATAATGTGTATTTTTATTCTATATTAGTCCGAAGTATGTAGAGATAATCATAAATTATCTATGTACAAGTTATTAATGATAGTTATCAATAGATATCTACGGAAGGCGTGCCATATGGCGTGATCGAATTTTATTTCTAATCATCGAATAAAAATAAAAAATCATTTAGTTATTTTTGTCTATTATAGAGAGGCAAAGAGTTATTTACTCCGACGAAACATTGGAAGCCGTCTTCGAGGTCTCTTGACAACCCACCAGCTGACACGACCTCTGACACGAATCAAACGGATTATAACAATACGGCATACATGTAAACCATCGGGAATGTATACAAACTTCTTTTTCAAACCTCTGATGGGCATAAACAACACTGTATTACCCCACCAGCGCCCCCTGTCATAATGATATTGTAATCTCCTGTCAATTGTTTTACTCTGAACCAATAATAGTTTGTCATTATGAAAGAGTTCAAACACATGTGTTTCGACAACAGTGGGTTACGTAAGTAACATAGAACGTAATGATTCTGATTTTTTTAAATAGCTTTTTTTTTAAATTTACTGTTACTAGCATGAATATATTAAAATTATATAACTCTTATGAACATGACATTATTTATAACCGCTTGATACTACACAATTTAACTAATAGACTAATACTTTTGGAGAATGCAAAAGGGAAAGTAAAAAGCATAAATACAATGATGCACGAACATATTTATAGTATTAAATGTATATAAAATACAATAGTAAAGATTTTTTTTTAATTTATCTGCCCCGTTTTTACGCATATCCTCGCTCACACAACCCAACTCTACATTCTTCGTTTTAACTTTACCTTTTTAGCCATCTAAATTCAATCTCACCGTTCCCCCGTTCATATGATAATCATTTCTCTATATAACATATTATTTTATTTGTGTTTATTTTATTCAAAAATGAAATGGATAAAGCATAATAACGTTATGTATCTGTGTTTGGTCAGTCGAAACTTAATATGTACAATGTCGTTGTCCTTAAGCCGTATGTTACACGTGATAATAGGAGCCTTCATAAATAACTCGGGCTAGGAGTCAGAAAATAGCGGCAGTCATTTATCAGAGGAGAGGTCAGGCCATCGCGAGTTAATACTGAGTGACATGCGACGGGCTTCCTCCAGCTTTTGTTACAGATATGTGTTATAGTGTGTTGTTATGCTATTTTTGTTGCTTTCAGTTTCGTGTTTAATTAGTAAATAAATACGAGATTAAAAAGGTTAAATTCGACGTATCATACGTTATTAATTGCCAATGCAATCACATAAAATAACCATAAGTCATATTTAAAATCAGACGCGGTGTATGTAGTCCGGAAAAGTGTACGGTTTTTGGAAGCAAAGTGACAAGTCACGTCTCGTCCTTTGATAAATGTTTGCGGTTATCATGAAGTCACATCGTAGACCCTTTGGTATCGTCAGTACTTAACCAACTCATACAGTACAGCTGAGTTAGGTCGTCATACGAACATTAATTCATACAATATTAAATGTTTCAACTTTATTGTAAGGCTTTATTTTCAGCAATTCCATGGTATAAGCCATTTAACAACACTAATGTATTCTACATGAATTTATTTAATTTGTGTTAATAGTCAATGAATATATGAGGTTACATTTGACACGGCTTTTGACAGATAGAATGTCAAGATCATCCTTGATGTTTCATATAAATTATAGTAAAATATAGCTTGAAATGTAAATTATTGTAATAGTACAAATGATGGATAACGGTTAGCGAATATTTTACGCGTTGGCAGGATATGGGCTTACTTCCAGCTCAACTCTCGAAAGAATTCCAAATATTTAAAAAGAAGTTTACTTGATTAAGTAGTAAAAAAAAACAAATCTAGATATTACCACTGACATTAACTAGAACTTAGATTGTATACTTTGATAATAAACTACACAAGCAACACTGACGAATACAGGCTTACCTCAATTGTTTTTGGGCCACGCATGATCATTAGCAGGTTCGATAAGGTACAGGTGTATTTAAAACGAAATAACCTTTACTTTCAAATACTAAGAATAATATAAAAAAAGCCTAGCAAATAACAGAGTGTGACAAATGTTATAACCGCGGCGCGGCGCTCGCGTGCCGAGTAACGAATTGATTAGAGACCGCTGTATGTGTTAAAGTCACGAAAGCGATTCGATGTAATTAATAATCTTACAATAGGTGGACCTTAATACACGCCGTAAGACAAGTGGATTACAACAGGACAAGAAATCAAAACAAACCGGCAGAGGTAGGCAGAGAGGTTGGCCTATATTTAGTGTCATCTTTTTAAACAAGTCACTATGTGAATGAATTCTATAAATTTACAAATACTACTTTATCATATAATAGATGTCGCTTGCGTCTCTCTGACTGTCTCTGGGAATTAGAAATAATAATAGTTAAGAGTCTATACGCTAGTCTAGACACCAATCGATTCTTAATCCAGATTTCAATCAGATCTGTTCCTCTGGTCTGTAAATCTGTGATAACAATCATCCATCCGTCCATACACATTTTATATCAGTAGGAAGTAATGTTATTCTTTGTTCATGATTACTGTTTTCAGAAATATGTTTTTTTCGACCAATTTACATTATTATTTGAAGCGCCAATAGCCTAATGATTAAAGGTACGGACTACCGATCGAGTGGTGGTGGGTTCGAATCCCGCATTCGACTTGTCGTGGACCATTCTAACACAAGCTTTTTCAAGCTTACCAGGAATGGTAACAAGAAATATTAGTAAATTAACTAAAAACTGCTAATACTTTACAAAATAAATATGTACTTAGAACTATCATTAAGTTTATATCATCATCATCAGGCCACGATACCTTCTCACTGAGGGGCTCGTAGCCTACCCTCTGAAGAGTGACTATGGCACAAGCAACAATTAGCCAGCTTAGTAAGGGTTGACTTCACGCATATCTTTAAATTTTAATCGACAATAATTAAATTACTTTTATGTTATCAAAAGACATCGAGAATAAAAGCCATTAAAGATATTTGATTTCTATCTCAACGTTTGTTGATATCTGAACTGTCAGAGTTATTAAGACTCGATAAAAGTTGTTTTAATTGAATTTCAGCGGACGCGACCGCGCCGCGGCGGACTGATACCGTCATAATGTCGTCTTACATTTAAAATGGAACAAGTTACAATAACTTAAGTCAAATTATAATTGAAGTCAAAGATTTTCATTAGTATAAAAGTCCGTCCACGAACTGGATGATTAATTAAGATATCATTTCTTTTTCAAATGATAACTCTTCGTTTTGAATTGGACTTCAAATTATATTAACAAAAATAATGCGCGCGACGTCCTTCACGTGGAATAAAGTTGCATTATATTTCGTATATAGTCCGCTTCCATTGTACGTAGCGTTATGTTATGCTTATAACATTCATCCTTAAAAAAATATTCAAACGTAAAGATTTTTAAAATCCTATCAGCAGTTTCTGATATTAGATCGATCAAACCAACTCTTCAGCTTTCTAATATCTACCGAACTGTGGTAACGAATTAATTATTACCTATTAATAATTATTACCGTTAACACTAATAAACATGTAAAATTCTAATAAATAATTTAACTTAATCTATGATTAAGTCATAAATTCTTAAACAAAAAAAAAACTTAAATCGTTACAATGAAAAGTTAACACAATTATTTTTGGTGGGTGAATACAGTTCTGGTTCGTTAGCATGTTCGGAGCTATTAAGAGATAAATTATTTTTACAACGTATTTCTTTTTATTAATTCCTTATACCATTAATTAAATGTCGTGATAATTGTTCGTAACAATACTGTATTTATTTTTATGCTGCATATAACTGTAAAGAAAACCAAACATATAAGGTCGGCAATGCATCTGTTCCTATAGTGTTGCGGATGTCCATGGACATAGACGACCACCTTTAATCCCGCAAATATAAACTCTCTTATAAAAAAAAATCAAGTCAACCAATAAGATGTTCCAGGGTGGTTTAAAAAGATTTAATCGCATTGACACCATTACATTACATCTTAGTCAATTCTTTGACATTCAAGTATACTGTATTCAATAAATTGGTCTAACCACCTGCAAGAAAGTAAACACTATATATGCTAAGAATCGAAATAAACCTTAATATCCGCTGTAAATTAACGACCTCATAATAATCTTAATTAAATATAGGCTTTTTAAATGATAAAGTAACTTATAAATTCAAAATTCGTATTAAATTGGCGCCTGTTAGATTCATTTAGTTCATGTTAGTCATTTAGGCAACCGTATCCATTTATTTTACAATAATCATGTATTTTCATGACGTCGTAACGTAAATAATAGATAGCAGATGTAAGCTTTTTATAACGTTTAAGTAGTTAATTAGTAATGTAAATATCTTCCAGTACCGAGAACAATAAAATAAATTTTCTGGATGTTGGTAAGAAGCCAACTTGAATGTTACATAATTAATATACAACAATAATGCCGCTTGGCACAAACTCTTGTGCTTTTTGTTAATAGACTTCTTAAATTTACATAACGGTATAAACTCCTTTATAATTAATGACCTGAAACATTTATTATTAGCACATAAAATCAGATGACATTTAAAAATAAAGTTTATATATTTTTTTTGTTAGCTGTTGTAACACTGACAAATATGACACAATTCATTTAACAAATAACGAAGTAAATGTTGAATAACAATTCGAGATTTGAACAAATGAAAGTGGACTACTTATTTTGACTTTTGTTACATTGTTCTTTTGTTGAAAGACAAAAGGGAAGACAGCTGTACAAAAATCCTGGCTTATCTTTGTTAACAAGAAAATATTTCTAAACGTCAAAAACTGAATGATATAAAAGTCGCCGGCGTGCGCTAGAAATAAATTTAAAAACAAAAATTGTTTTCAGTTTATTCGTTAAATACTTCGATTCGACCTCTTTTGTAACTGAAGTGTTTGGACACGACCAAAAAGATTGGACTGGCCACTACAAAATATACAATAAAAAAATTGCGCGGGAAAGGAGTTAATTTTGAAACCATGTGATGTATAGAAATAGTGTCAATTTCAAACTGTATTAATAAAGAGTTTGTTTGTTTTTTTTTCATTTTCGAAAGATCTGAAGATCTACAGTATTTAATGTTGTCGAATAGAATTCTAATTTATTATTTACATAAAAAAACGTTATAAACAACTTAAGCTACAAATTTCTATTTGACTGTTTGCATTCAGATCGTGTAATCAATTTATTTCCGAACCACGGTGAGTTTATCGATAAATCCCTTCGAATTTTCTAACGAAGTTTTATTCTGGAATAAAGGCGATAAAATATCTGTTGTAATGATATAGGTAAAAAAAGTTGATATTTTAACGATTCATTCATTCATACGTATCTTTGTTATCGTCGGAATTAGATAATTAAATGTTAACACATGATTAGATTTCAGATTAATAATAAAATTGCTTTCTCAAAGTCGGTATTTGAAATAATATTTCCATTCACAAAGTCACGCACAATGGCTATCATTCCCAACAGCTACTATCCTAGCATTGAGCATCCGTCGAAGATCACAAATCAAAGTTTTATCGCTTGAGTCCGGCGCAGGAATCCATGTATCATAAGTGGGGCATCGATCGAGCGCCGGCTGGGATTTATTACCTCCGACCCTCCGGTGTACCAACGAACAACAACACCTGGATGCGACATTCAAGTATCTTATTTTACAACACTTTATAACACAACTGAAAATATTCGGAAACAATTATTAAAATAGAAACTGTCGCACTCAAAGACGTCACTCGACGACGACCGAAGGTCGACCGTTTATCAAATGTTTGCGGCAATAGTTCAAAGAACACTTAAAATTAGAACCCTAAAGCTTAAAGATTAAGAAGTGATCAATGCTAACGTTTTGTCACGCAGGCTGTACTAAGTCCAATAATACATTATTATTTAACACAAAAAATCTAAAATATACCAAAATTCATCATAGCCAGCTTTTTTCTACTCACTAATGGATATAGGTCTTCCCGAAAGCCTTGCACAGTCAACGGTCCTCCGCCTTCCGCTTCCAACAGCTTACCGCCACAGTTAAATAAATGTAATTCGATCAAAATCCACAATCAATGGCTTTTTTTAATTAAAAATATCTTTTACGCATTCTCCGCTACATTAACTGTACCAAATTTTATGTTCATATATTCACGTAATTCTCTTTGAAAGGAGAGCAAAGTTTTCGCTTCGCGTATTATTATAAAGTTATTTCTTGTTCAATTTAAATGTAATAATTGTTAATGCTGAGTATTATTTTTTTTTCATAATTTTAGTATCGTAGGAAACCATCCAGGAATATAATTCCGTTACCGCATCATCGACAACGATACCGTCTTATAAAGGCAGAATAATACATAAAGCGTACTTATCGTTCCACCGAAGTAGATGGAGGATTGATAACCCTTTGGAAAACAGGAAGAAAAAAAAAACTTCTTGAATAATTTCATCGAACTACATGTAAAATAGGAAGAAATGAATATAATAGTAAAAGGAGGATAAACGTGACCGCGATATATTTTTTTTTCTAAAGTTTTAATAGCCAGTAACAGGAACATATTAAAAAAAAAACCAACCGACGTTTGAAAATATAACGGACGTCGATTGTTCGAAATTCGAATATAATTTTATTTTATATTATATAAATTTTAAGTTCATCCTTTCTTGGAAATACCCTAAGAGGGATACAGTTTTCCTTCCACGGATTAATGTAACGATTTTGTTTTAAACCACAAAATTCGACTAAAATTGTTCGTCATGTTTGGAACAAGAGGTAAATTAATTCATGTGAATTGAATTAATCTTCTTATCTCGAGTGGTGTAAAATAACATTCGTTACTAGTAATCTTACTAAAATTCGTATGTTAATTTCTCTAAAACCCTCACTAAACGTAGCAATTACATTGTTAACGCAACTCCTTACGCTCGTACAAGCACCGATAGCCAAGTGCCCATCAAATTTAACTCCGATAACAGAACAAGGTAATAGCAATGATTGTTCCTAGCATTCCATTGCTGGCTAAGCTTGCTCAACGCTTGAAACTATTAACACTATAATTGTATTTAATGAATGAATCAAATTTGAATTAAACTAACTAACGTTTACGTATTTATCGGTTGTGGCTATCGACTAGTTTCGAGCTCATTGGGGCCTCTTCTTCAGGGTGAGTGGGACTGTTATTACTTGACGGTTGCGGTCGGTGCCGACACCGATAGTTTTTATAGTTTAATTTAATCAAATTCTACTAGAGTAAGTAATATTTCAATATGCATATCATTTGTTAAAAAAAATGTTTGAGAAGAGAGGTGGATTTGGTGGGAGGAGATTACACAGTGAGAGGGGAAGATCCTCTATCTAAAATTATCTACTATGATTTTTTTTTTCTAAGAGAATGTGCAACCGAGTGGCGGGATCACAACATCGCAATACTAGATTAAGTATAGACACGTTGCCTCTATACATATTTGAAAAGAAATATGAAATTAAAAAAGGTACACGTAAAAATAGTTCCAACTTGACTTGGTGTTTGTATGCGCTAGTAGAAATGCGCGTAAGCTAACAAAAAGATATTTTCCATTGTCAGCGGTGGAGAGTGAAACAATAAGCTGCGAAAGTGCAGTTCGCTATTTCGAATGCGGGAAATGCTTAATTAAGTGTACGGAATAATGAAGTTCTGACGTCACCCACGTAAATATACATTGACGCATTTCACATCAACATTTTTCATATACTAATTGTTGGCCGGGACTTTTTCCGCCTGAGGGAATTTCCAAAACCTACCATAGATACTCAATTGTTTATATTGATAGTGTTTTGTTTGATTTTCATGTAATCTGCTGGAGTAAAAAATATTTCTACATACAGACATATGGTAGTTAGTGCTCACCGTAATAATGGAAATCTCTTTGCACAATTACAAATCTCTAAACCCAGTAGTTTTCTTTGAGTTGATATGTAAGTCATTAAACAGTTTCGTATTATGTAGATAGGGTTAAAAAACTTTGTATAGTATTCTAATAGAAAAAACAAAACACATTCGATCTGTTTAATATTCAGTTTGTTATTTTTAATTAAACAGGTGAGTCAAACATATACGTACAGACGTTTCTGTGCGAAAATGTTAATTTCAGAAATGAGAGTTTGTTTCGTTGGAATTTATTGGCCTGTCGAATTTTATTAAAGGGATAATACGTTCAAACCCGTGTCATAAAGTTTCGCATAATTTCGTTGCGTTTCATCCCTTATTCATATATCAAGAATGTATTGAGAAAGATTTTGAATTTGTAATTTTTGAATAAAATTTCTTGTTGTAAACAAGCGGCCATCGTTATTCGCTAATATAAACAAATGACTGACGCTTTACGCATTACATTGTAACATTTACAGATGTCTTCATAGAAACGGAACATTTGTTTCGCTTGCGGAATCGGCCAGTGTCAAAAGGAAATAATGAAAATTGATTTGTTTCATTTTATACATACATAAATTCTATTTTCAAAATGGCCGTATTTAAAAAATAACCTCACATTACGGACGTCAATTATGTAGTGTCCTTTAATATTTAAAATATAGCGCATATTTCAAAATTAATATCAACCAATTAGAAAATGTACACCAAGTAAAACGATTACAAAATACTTGTAGAAGTAAAACTATGCAGAATTTTAATTAGCACTTTAGTGTGCAGTTTGTAAAGTCAACCGCTACCGGAGTCGTAATTAATGAAGTTAGGAAAACATCCAGAACAGAAATGTGAAGACAGATCATAAACTTGGAACGAATCGTAAAAAATAGGTTAACAACATTTTGAAGTGAAGATTCGAACGCTTTACGACAACAGGAACTTTTGAAGTCTCTTAGTATACTTTGTTGTACAACTGTACACCTACAATTAGTAATGAGTTCTTTATATCAACATAATGTTACACCGATAAATTGTTAACTTACGGACAAACCCATGGCGATGGATAAAATCAATCTGAACAATATTTATTTTACCTATTCATCATCATCATTATCAGCCTAAAGTTGTCTACTGCTCAACCAGGACCTTCGCTCTTCGATTTGCATGATTGCTACATTATATGGAGTGCCATACAGAAATAAATCGATCGCTCATTAAATGACAGATTAGGTGTCCAGTTTGGCTATTGTGATATGATGGCCTTAGAGCATTTAATTTAATTTATGTATTAAGAATGCTACCTTAAATAAATAAAAAAATCGTTCGAGATCGATACATAAATGCTTGGAAAATATAATATAAATAAAATAAAAAATACTATACTATAAAACATGAAGATTTACTACGTTGTTATGATGGATATCTGAAAAGATTTTTACTTATTTTGGCCTTTTATCATTAAATTAATTATGAAGAGATCTAAGTTCTACGTTTGTAATATACGTTGATGTTGCAAAGTTAAAATGTCACGTTGCACAAAAACTTTTATGCTCCACACAAGAGTGCAAATTAATTATGCAGCGGAGGCTTCGAGCCGCAAAAATGTGGATGCAAAAAAAAATTGCTTTAACGATCTCTGTACAATGGTATTGCTGTCGCAAGTGGCTCGGGAATCAAAAGGGGCCAATGACAATAGACGACTGATGAATCTTTCCTCTTTGCTATTTTGTCCGCCATATTTCGGCGTTCAAACGTCGAACAATGCAAGTTTTCATTGTTAAACACAATTTATTTTCTTTATCGAAAACGCCTCGCGCGTACTTCGAGCGTTCCATTGCTCTGAAATATAATTATCAATTGACAATGAGCATTCAATATTAATTTTGTAATATAACTGGATATTACCATTTTTGCATGATATCGATGAAATTGGACCATACAAATGAGATATGTTTTATTTAAGCTTTAACCTTTAATAGGTAAAACGAGCTTTAGTTTACAGTACGGAATTCAAAAGTTCTTAATTATAAATGTCTACCTACCTATCTTCAATTGACACGTATTCTTTAAAGGGCCTAAACGATGATGTTATATCCCCAAAGTTGTACCCTGGAAGGGACGTACTTCCAGGGTACAGTTCCTTTCCCGTTCTCATCTTTCCCCTGTAAGATAAAGTGAAAAAGCGGTAGGGGATAAATTTTTACCTACAGTACATACATACTATACTATGTTTTATATTCGAAAGAAAAATCTTCATCAGCCCTTGTTTGCCCTCTGTTGGTTTTTCCCAAGAGCCATCCTGAGTATGCGGTACAGATAGAAAAATATGGGATAAAAATTGATTATGAATAATTCTGTTTTTTGCTGCAAGTTGTACGGCGGCTTTCTAAAACAAAAATAATATTGCATAATCTATTAGAATAACAGAGATAGTACATGTTTCTGTAGAGTTGTTTCGGCAATGGAAACTCGGGATTAACTAACCCCGTCGCTTGCAGTTCTGAACTGTTGTAAATGTAAGCATACTGTAATCTACTTGCACGTTTCTTTCCTCGTTCCATTTCACAAATTATTCTGTACGAGCACAAGTTTCAACAACAGAATGTATTGTGGCTGAGGCGGGGACGGAAAAACTTGGACGCGTTTTATTGTGTTACGGAACAAAATTATGCAGAATTTAATTAGTTGTGTAGGGCGTAGTTTGTAAAGTCGGAGACCGTTAGGGAGTCGTAATTAATGAAGTTAATGATAAAAAGTCATTGTTGAAAACTGGCCGCGGAGTGTAAATAAAATCTTAAAGTTGGTAACATTTCGTGTTTTTTAATATTCGGTGACGAAAATATTTTAAACCAATTCCGTACATACTCTAATTAAATGACTCTAATCCCACTCAGAATTATTTTTCGTTGGCTAAGGGTGACCCTAAGTATATTTAGAAATAGACTCCTTAAGTAACCATTGACGAATTCGAAGTGTGACAGTTAGAGAATTCAATAAAACACAAAATACAAACTGTAACAAACAACTGTTTCAAATAAAAAACAACAAAAGCCAATATCTCTCGAAAGTGTGTTAATAACGCTCTACACGACTGTACCAGAGACCTGGTGAGACATTACTGCAATTTGAAACATAACACAATATTGTAAGGTGCGAATAAACCTCCTTTTAATTCTTTAAACAAAAAAAAAATAAAACACACAAGACTTAATAACTGCAGTTGAAAAACGAAAGTAACTTTCGATGTTATTTTTTTAATTATCACAATCTGTCAATGTCCATAAATACTTTTTAGAGAATCACCTCTTTAGATAAATACACTGTTAAAATAAAACAACATAAAAAGGTCACCTTGATCTTTAAATTTCTTAGAATAAGTGAAGTTAACAATAAAAACACGGGTAAAAAATTGTATTGTGACTTTACCTCAATAATGTTTTATAATGACATTATTTAACAGTTCTTTAATATAGTTTAAGTAAATTTTAACTATAGCTTAGGTAGTTGCAAAGAAAATACAACTACAAATACAACAACAAGATTTGTTCTATATGGCACAACGTCTGATTTCTGTGTTCAATAGTTTCTTGTTAATGAAATTTTATTATTATTTTGAAATTACTTTCATAATATTAATGTACATACTATTAATAATAAATATTAAATATGGCAGCCTTGAGTAGCTTTTTGAGTCATAGAACTTCTAAAATTTTTTTTCTGTAAGTATTAGTTTATCCGTATTATCAACTTTTGTCGAAGATTACGTTTTTATTGATGATGATAATTAAACTATTA
>JAODUI010000031.1:6963150-6995786 GCA_027563995.1 Papilio gigon
TTACGTTTTTATTGATGATGATAATTAAACTATTAAAACTTTCGTGAGACATTGGGCTCGAAACTAGTCGGTACTGGCACCGATGTACACGCGAGTTAAGCCGTTTTATAAGTAGTATGATGATGATGATATTAAAGTAAATTATATAAAAATAAATTAAATAAAGGAATGAGTATCAAATGTGATTACTTATACAGTATAGTAAGCTACGTATATATGAGAGGCGAGACGTGTCTGCGACGTAGCGTTTGACCTTTGCTATTCGATACGATGAATGCAATATGTAGAAATATATAGAACACATATCCAATACTTTTTTTAATTTGAATTTTTACATAAAACATTATCGATTAAACATGACACAAAAACAGCGTAATTTTATGAGCATTTATATTCATATTGTTGTCTATTGTCTATAAGGAGTTGTTTAAAAATGATCGTATGATTTTTAAAAAGTGACTTTCGACTTTAAGAGCAATATAGATCAGTACACAAACATAGGACTGTTGTAGCGAAGGAAATTTTATACGATTGTGAATACCAACAAAGGCGCTCAGTGCGACATTATCCGACGTGATGCGTTCAATAAGATCACAGGAAAGTTCCTACTGAGCACTAAGGAACAACGTGACTGTAGGAATCGGAAATCACGTGGCGCTCCATTGAAAGTTTCACTCACGCACATAGAAAAAGAAATGCACATATAACCTCACTCCTTTCTCCTGTCTTAAAAAAAAACCTTTAAAGTTGTCGTCATTTTTCAGAATACGTTATACAATAAAATTCTTGTTATATTTGTATTCTATAGTTTCCAAAGGCAATCTTTAGAAAACCAATGATAAAAATCAGCCAGTCAACTGTGCAAATCATCATTATCAGACTAGTGTAGCCCACTGCTGCACGTAGAACTGTGTAAATATCAATTCTCATTACCATTGAATTAAACTAGATGTATAATAAAAGATAATTAAATTATTTCCAATAGGGATACACGTAAAACATGCTATACACCTCAGTTTTGATTGCGCATTATTAACTAAACAGTAACTACTTACGTGTGTAGGCATTTTTTTTTGTAAGTAAAATTGTACAGTTCTGTTTCGAGTTAGACTGTTCAGGTTCACTGTGCAGCAAAAGCCGAAAGTGTGTTACTGGCTTAATGTAAAATTGTGATAAAATTGCCACGTGCTATAGTGCACTTGATTGCAGAACAGCTTTAAACCAGTTCGTTGTTAACTCCGCCATAAACTTTAACCTCTCGCCTGATTGTCAGTCGGCAAGAGAGTGATTTGTTTTGATATTGCGTAACGAATATTGAAGTTCCTCGCAGTAATTCTCGAGTCACATAAACAGTAATAATAATTAATCACTTTCAATTCTTTAGAACTTCTCATACGAGCAACAGGAGCGTGAAACTTCTAGATACGCACGACGAAGTTGTGAATTGATCAGTTCTTGGCGGTATTTCCAAACCACTAGAACGATACATAAAGGACCCTATCCTTTCAAAAGCGAGTGTACTTCTTTTTAAAGGCCGACAGTGCATCTGTGGTTCCTCTGGTATTGCAGATGTCCATGGGCGTCGATGATCACTTCGGCGTTCCCTCCGCTCTACACAAGAAGTGGAACTCCTTCTGTAAAGAAATAATTTCTACCTTCGCCTCTCGGTGTGCTTGCTTATATTTTCATTTCTAAAGTGGAATTAATTTTTCTTAAGTTTTTAATATTACATACAAATCGAGTTATATAAAGATGCTTTTAGATAATGGAATTTTTAATTTAACATAATGCAAAACTTCCATTATGCTTATGATAGTGCATTAATTACATTTACAATAGACCGCGCTTGTAATAACAGACCTTCTTTGAGCTGAACGCTCACGGAGAGGTCGCCAGCGTCACGGGGGGTATTCCTTTCACTCCTTACAGATAATAAAACATTGACTTAATATTAAAATTATTTTAGTTTAAGAAACTGAAAATCTAATTTTCGTAGCCCAAGACTCAAAGATTGACAGTGTGATTTAGTAATTTTTTGTATTACTTTTTTATGAGAATTGTGACAATGTCAAATGACAGATTCAAACTCGTGACCTAATGTTCAACTCTAGACTATATTTGAAATTGAAACACTAACCCAATTATCACTTAACATTTTTATTAGTGACATTTAACTTTTTCCAACGAACGAAATTAAATACAGTACTAAATGAAATTTCACGAAAAATTACTGCAAATTGCGGTGTTCGTGAAATACAGTCAGTAATGAAGCAATTAAAGTTTCTGTAAATAAAAGATTGGACGCGTTCATAATCTAGGCGAATGAACAATCTAAAAATGCAGACTGGTTAGATTCAAGGTTTGTGAGCTAATTCTGCTTCGAGGACAACTTTATTTACGCTAAACAAAAACTAAACAACATTTTACAAGAATAAACTTGTTTAGATTTTTTGCTGTTAACAATCTCTATTACTGGAAGTTTCCACTGTAATGAGACTTGTATGTATACATAACATCGTCTCAATTTTTTCCGATACATTTAATAGGATGACGACGTGTTTAACTTTTCACTGCAGTGGAGTTCTAGCGTTATACGCATTACAGACATTTAGTTCTGTAGATGTTAAATCATAAGCCTTTGTTTGCCCACTGCTGGACGTATCTCTTCACCAATGCCCTCCGCATAATGAAATTGAATGCCTTTACTCAATTTAGAAAAATCGTGCTTAAGTATAAATAATGGAATTCCTTGACAGAAATAGACCATGGGGTCTTCGTATTTTATCGGCGGAGTCGCAACATTCAGCAATAGAACCTTGTCGGAACAACAGCGCCATCTGTCATATTTTATAAATTAATTAGTAATCGATTTTGAAATTAACAAGCGATTGTAAAAGTAAATAACTCGCTCGTTATTTTTGGTCATTCGAATTGTAAATTAGTCGATAGTTGGAGATTCAAAAATCGATACTTATGGTTGCTTTTATCCGACTTCAAACAAGAGTAGGTTCTCAATTCGTCTATATTTTTTTTGTGAGTTAATTTTCTTGCTTTGTCCCCTTCCTCAGTAAAAACTATGAATGAAGCTATTCTAAACTACGTTATATATAGTTTTAGTAATAGATATATAAAAATAGATTCAATAAAAACTATTGACAATTGACAAAAGCAGTACTTCGAAGTTACAGGAAAATTTGCGGTGTCATTAGAATGTTAACAGAAGTGCTACTGACTTGAACTCTATACTTTATTGTTATCAGTTTTCTTACGAATTGTATATAAACGGTTGTTGGTATAATTATATTCAGTTGACAAGCGACAGTGCATCTAGTGATATATTGCGCTGATCAACACAGATCAAATAATTTTATACAATGCTTGAACGCATAAAACCTGCTTTCGTTGAACTGAGTGAACTGGCCAGTGCTGGTGTGAGTATTACTATTAAATTTTAGGCTAAATTTATGTAATTAAAGGTCTTTGTTTAATTAAATTTGCGTACAAACAGAATTATGGTTAATAAAATTTGCTTTATACAATAATTACAAAATAAATAAAGTGTATAAATAAAAAAAATAAACATTTTAAAATCGGATCTTTTTTTAAACGGTCGCAAATTTTAAATAAAACTTTTGTCATAGGTTTTTCCATAAATTGAATCTTAGTTAGCCATTAAAATCCTATTATTAGTCACCCTTAATAACAGGGTAGGCTCCTTGCCCCTCAGTTGAGACGTTATAGTGAGCTAGTGATGATTAACCAAACTATTTCTTATGTTACAGGCGGGTGGAAATGTGGCCTTTTCAACTGACGACTTTTTCGCGACTTGCGAGAACATGATATCTGACAGTGAGCCCGTCTACATAGAGGACAGGTACACGGAGTTCGGCAAGTGGATGGACGGCTGGGAGACGAGGAGGAAGCGCGTTGCCGGCCACGACTGGTGCATTCTCAAACTTGCTACCAAGTGTGTTATCAAAGGTATAAAGCTTTGGAACAACTTTGTAATTTCCATGCGATAATATGACAAGACATGATAATAAAAAAAACAAATATACACAATGCTTCTGACGGTGTATGTCAGGCGGCGTTTTTAAAACAAAATCATTCGTCCCACGTTCAAATACCGAGTACCATAAGTTTATTTACGCGTTACAGTTATTTTAATTTAATCATTCCCAATTATTTTATTAATCGTCTTAACTTTTCAGGTTTTCTTGTAGATACGGCGTTCTTTACTGGCAACTACGCGCCTAAGTATTCAATTCAGGCTGCCTGTTTGAAGCCCGAAGGTTTGTATGTAATTTAAAAATAATTGAGATCAAGTGTTATTTTGACATATAGTATTTGAACTTATATGAGAAACGAAATATTTATGTTGCCGTTATTTTACAGAGGAAGCTCTTATACCACGAAGGGTCGAAGAGATCGGAACGGCTTCAAGTGAAGATAATTTACAAGAAATTAAAAGACTAGAATCGGACAAATGGGAGGAAATCGTGCCGATTACCGCATTGCAGCCAGGCTACGAAGAAACAAGGCATAATTACCAAAAGGTAGTCATAAAAATTATATTTAGGACGACAGTCCGGATACACGCACCATTTGATACTGTCTATGGAACCTTAACAGATAAAATATACCTCTATGCTTATACTAATATTTTCACGATCGAATTTCACTAAAGATTTTTTAGTACAGTTCCCTAACCTTATTCGACTTTCTCTTCAGACTGTATCTGCGTTTTAATTACGCATATTTTATGGAAGTTCAATTCATGACTGACCAGTCATTCTTTATCAAGAAGAAACACTCACAATCCCAATCACCTTGAAGTGTAGAGTGGATTCAGAAAAGCGTCTTCACATAACTACATTATACTAGAAGTTGAGTTATTATGGGGTAATAATATTCCAGGTATTAAGTGACGAGGCATGGACTCATATTCGTGTGAATATGTTTCCTGATGGTGGGATAGCTCGGCTGCGCGTGTTCGGTGAACCGCGCCCCGAACGACCTGTTCAAAACGATATCGTAGACTTGGTGTCTGTTGTTAACGGCGGCTGTTGTGTTGGTGAGTTTGATTTCTTAATTCTGTTCTGTTTCTATCATTATAATATAACTTACTTAATATTACAGTTATCCTAAACCTGTCCAAAATAGAAACGTATATTTTCATTACCAAAAGCACGAAAGCTTATCTCCCGGCTCCTTAATTTTGTCAATGTTACTCTGAAAATTCGCCCTTACTGTAATTGTGTTAAAGATCATTATATTTACAGGGTTCTCTAATGCGCATTTCGGTCACCCTAAGAACATAATAAAGCCCGGCAAGGGCAGGGCGATGTCTGACGGATGGGAGACGGCACGCAGACTCGACAGACCCAACATCATTGAAGCTAACGCTGACGGAACTCTTAAACTACAAGGTAATATTTTAATATTGTATTTACTTCAGAAGACTTGAGGAAAAGGCATAGGCAATCATGACAATGTACTATATTCGTTCATTAAAAAAAAAATTATCTTCTAAATATCACTAGCTGTAGCCTCATTTAAAAAAAAAACAATGCTCTATCCAGGCTGTAATCATTTCCTTGTCTAAATTTCAATCAGATCCACACAGGAATTCTAGCACTGATGATGATGATGACGATTCATCAATACTTTCGCACGTCTAATATTAGTAAGATAACATTGTTAGTTACGTTAAAACAAGCTAGAGGTGTATTAAGACGTTATATTTAGGAAAAACATTAAATACTTCATTAAGAAAGTTTAGAAAGGAAATTATTTATTAAAGCACTTTTTTTACTTCTCCAGGAAATGAATGGGCCGTATTTAAATTAGGATTCCCGGGTACAATAAAGAAGATTTGCGTTGATACAACACATTTCAAAGGAAATTTTCCTGATTCTGTGAAATTCGAAGGCGTTTATTTGGATAATTGTAATTGGACTGAATCGGAGGAGACACCGTGGCAAACAATATTGAACTTCAGAAAGGTGAGGGCACTTTTCGCATTTCACCTCTTTAACAAGTAATTAATAATATTAATTACAATAAACAAAACTTATAAATAAGATTTCAATCAATGACTTTCAATGACTTTTTAATAAACATAGAAATCTACTAATGAATAAGATTGCTTCATATCTTACCACTTCTAACAATCGATACATCTTTAACGGACTTTACCACAAGCGATTAAAATAATTAACAAACTTTGTATTTTTTTTATAAAAAAAAAAACATTTCAAACTATGTTCTTCATGTTTACTAAATTTCGTCCAATTGTTCTCGAGATGCACCCTAAAAATATTCAAGTAAGATTCATTTGTTATATTAAATTACATTTATTTTTCCAGCTGTCGGCAAACAGGGAGCATTGGTACAAACTTGATTCAGAAACGTTGACACATCTAAGAGTAACGATAGCACCCGACGGAGGATTGAGCAGAATTAAAATATTCGGATTGATAGAAAATTGAGATATATATTAACATAGTTTAAGTATTTACTATCACACTCAGAGTCGTATTATAGTCACGCAAGAAGTCACTTAGTGTGTAGATTTCATTAAGTAAATTTACGTGAGTCCGTTAGTGACCGTTAAACGACTCTGAGTGCGGTGTATTTTAAAGTTAAGTAATAGTTCATATTGTAACAATCAGTAACTGTACCTTTAGTAGCCTGCAGGATAATTTTCTATTACAATGCTATTGTTCAATATAAAACACTGTTATTGTTCTTTAAGAAGCAAATTTACCTCTTTCTAAAAGGCCGGCAATGCATCTGTGGTTCCTCGGGTATTGCAGCTTTCCATGGGCGTCGGTAATCGCTCTTGTGGTATCGCCGCTCGTTTGCCTTCTTCTCGAATAAAAAAAATAATTACCCTTGTATTATTTGTAATTTTCTATGTGTACTAGTTTGTAATTTTAAAAGTATTATTATTAATAAATTAATATTCACACGAAATCGTTTATTATTAAAATGCCAACACAATTATTAAAACTTTTGACTGTTTATTTACCAAGATAAGAAAAAGTATGCACCCTATAGGGTTAAGGGTATTCTAACTTGTTATAAACTAAACAGATCTTCACAAACACAATATCACTTTACCATGGAACAGAAATTATAAATGTTTACTAATTTGTATTTTGCAAATAAGAATGCATACTTCACTTGTCATTTTTCTACTTCGAGAAATTATTTTTATAAACAATGGCTGGTGCGTATGAATCAGTGAAAAAATAAAAAAAAATAGTAGTCTAAGCGCTACTCCAGACTGTTATCTGTTCCTTTTTCAAATTCTATCGCAATTCATCCAGCAGCTACGTAGTAACATCCATGGAAACTTTCGCCTTTATATAAGATTGATGTTAAATTTTTAACGTACTATCGGCCTGATGACCTAATTACGTGGTTCGACCATCCGCATTTCGAAATCCACGATGTTTATATACACAGTTATCGGATATATAACATATTCAGTTTATTTAACCAGTTCATACCGGTTCTCAACCCGATCAGACTAGTTTATCAGCGAATATAGTTCAAAGATTATCATTCGGGGAACGACACCATATCGAACACGCGCATATAACTGCTATGTTTAATTGTTATTCTTGATACAATTAATTATGTTTTGAGTTAAATACTGATACTGTTAATCTCACACTTTTTCTGGAACACTCTGAGATTGACTTAGACTTACAATTCAATTCGACTGCAGCAAGATAACATACGCCAGCTTATGAAGGTTAATACTGAAACAGTGATCACTGTTAGAGACCAGGAGCGTTGGGTAACCTCCCTCTAGTTGGACTGACGATTTAGTGCGAAGGGCGGAAAGTCGTTGCATGCGGTAGGCGGAGGACTGCATACGGTGGAAGATATTGGTACGATCTTATGTCCAGCTGTGGGCAGATAAAGGTGATAGTGATAGGAGTTTATTTTAAACAATTACAACAAACATTGTAAACATGTGCCAGCCTAATGATTTATCTGTAGTGAATAAATATAAACAATATCTTATAGGATTTTGACATGATATAAAGTAGCATTCAAACATTGCTATAGAAGATAAATAAACGATGATAAATAATTCGCAGCGGTATTTTATATCGGACCAGCGAGCTATCTAAATCGGATATTCAAAACAAATGATATTGCCTTTACAGATTCATTCCGAAAGGATAGAGCACTGGATCTCGCTTTAAATTTGAAAGTCTAAGAACATCTCGAGACGCTCAAACATTCGAAAGCGTTTAGTTAAGGAAATAAATTTGTACTTATTTTGCAAAATAATCCTTTCAATATATTCCAGGCGAAATCGCATATAAATCGCGACTTTAAGATTTATCGTAAAAGCGGTTTTATTATTATGTTATCGTAAAAGCGGTGTAATTATTATTATTTAAAGAAGAAGATGATGAGATTGAACGTGTCTATTAACATAGAGGATGACCTAAGAAGGTGTGGCTGGATTGTGTGAAACAGGATATGTGTAAGAAGTGGGCAAGTTCAGATATGACGGCCGACGGAGATGTATGTAAGAGTAGTATACTGTGCCGACCCTCCGTAGGGAAAAGGGTGGGTTGATGAGTTCAATTATTTCCCATAAAATTCATAACAATATTTTATAGGATCCCCTGAGCATAAATTTGTGTAATTCATTGTACCTTTTTATATTAAATATTTGGTTTAAATTAAATTGGCCTAAGACTGCATATATTTCTTAGTCTATCTCATTTAAAGTTAGTTTTTGATCGATATTAAGGATTAATTATTACGTTAAGCAATAGAATACGAAGTCAGTACGAGAATACAGATATATTGAAGTCAGAAACTTGTTACGTCTGGTACGATCTAATTTACTTTGGCACTCTTCCAAGTTCTTTGATCGTTAGCTGCTAGTCGCGCGAGCTGTCGCCGAGGCAAGCGTCACTGCACATAATAATGAATTAAAATATGCAGTTGACAAAACCAAGCACCGCTATTCGCTATCAAGAAACTTTCACGTTCATCTTTTAATAATCACTTACCATTTAGTTATTTTTTTATTATTAAATTCTCTATATATCAACTAAAGCTACTGTATTCGGAGCCTCTGTTGTTATTTAAACATCCCCTCAACATACATTTTTCATACTAAAGTCAAACAAAGATTACAGTGAAAATGTTTCTGGCGGTGTGATTATAAACTAATAGCTTCTCCAAGCTAATACGTTAGCGCGCAGTTAAAAAGAAAACCTTAAAAATAGCCTGTAGGCTATTCCCGATATCTAGTCTGTGCCAAATTTCATGCAGTTTCTTCAAGATTTGAACTTACCTTCTAACAAGAATCCATGTAAACTTTCGCAGTAATATGAAGTAAGATACCTAGACGTAAATATGTTTGTCCCTTTGTGATGGAGAAGTCAGTTTAACATCAGAATAGATATTCAAATGAATAAGATTATGATGGGACAGAATATTAAATCTCTAAACGTCACGATTGACTTCTAAAAGGATATTTACGATGATATATTTTCTAAGGTAATAACGTCGTCGGCGTGACGAGGGTGTGACGCGATCGGGCGCGGGCGCGCGCGGGCGGCTCGCTCACAATTACACTCAGTTCTCTTCCCTTATCTATTCTATCGAATTGACAACAGATACACCTACTAAATAATTATCTAAATTTAACAATTCAAAATATTAATGAAATTATGTAAACATTATAGATAAACATTGCGTGCTACCAATCAAGAGGTCCCAATCGTTCGACTATTGTCATGAACCATATCCTAACACAAACTTTTTCAAGCTTACCAGGAATGATTACAAGAAATATTAGTAAATTGACAAAAATGTACTGATTTAAAAAAAAAAAAACAAAAAAATCCTTAATCTAATAAAACTAATAAAAATAATTTTGTAATTCTGCTTTTCTCAATATAATTGTTAAGCATCTAAGAAAATTATTGAAAATTTAAATACAATGATAGCCACAAGAAAGAAAAACTGAACAAAACTAAACTCTTCATAGAACAAGCGAAGGTTTTGCAGTCATCGCCCCGTTAGCATATATTAATTGGAGTTAACTTTTTGTGCACTGTAAAGGAACAATGTTGTGACGTCATCAGTCAAGTCTTCTTTAAATAAGCTTTATATTAAATTCCACCTCTCACGTTACACGCCTTGTGTTTGTTTTGAACAATCTATTGACGTTAGCAAACTTGTTGGTTATCTTGCGCCTTGAAATGCTCTAAGATAATGTGTAGTCTAAAATAATTTCAAAAAACACGTGTAATCCTTTCATTCGCTTTGTTGCCACGTGAGTACTTTGTTGTAAATCCTATCTCTGTGTGAGATTACGTAGGCGTAAGCTGGGAATAACGATCCATCTGCACGGGTGTTTCGGATCATGATACTTTTTTTGTAAAGCTTTAATTGAAATAACTTTTTCAAATATTACTTTTTGCTAATTGACAATAGAACCTTATAGAATGTCTAAGCGTTGAATCTTGCTAATAATGTCCAAGTTAGAATGAATGGTTTTTTTATGACGTAACTCCGAAACAGTTGAACTGATCGGATTGGAATAAGGAATAATGAGAGAAACAGTCTGACTTAGCTCTTAGGCTACTGTTTTTTTTTAATAACGCACAGACGGAGTACCGAGTGTTTTAGTCGATTTCGATACTGTTTATATAAAAATCTTAAGCAATTTTATACGTCATCAAAATCTATGAGACAGACATCTTAAAATGTTCGTATAAATTTCGTGAAATTAGAAGGAAAAAGGACGCCTCCTGCTAATCAAATATTATGACGAATCATCGTCGCAAAGAATTTCTTTCCTAAATCAAAAGTGTGAATGTAAAGCTATTTGACAGTTTCCGAAGAAATTTTGCTTTTGATAGAAATTAATTTCGTAATGGAATTAAACATGACATTTTTGCAAACATAATTATTTCACATTTAGATATCTCCGGCTACATGGGTCTGCACGAAATTTGATATAGATGTACACATAGTATGGAGGAACACTACTACTAGTAGGTACTAGTTTTTTTTTAATTTGTATCGAGTACAGACAACTAATTTGTCATAAAATAAAATTAGTCAGTCAGTCAAAATTAGTTATTTAGTATAAAATTAGTAATATTTAATAAAATAGTAAAATAAAGTTAGATTTTTGAAAGAAAAAGTGTTCCAAATGATTTCTGACTGGAAAAAGATTTCAATTATTACGCTGTATGATCAAGGTATGTTTACATTATTTATTTTGTTGATTGCAACAATACTAGACAATCAATGTTTGTTAGAACATCTCCGCCTCAATATAAATGTAAAGCTTCTTAACACCCCGAGACGCCGAATGCTATTTGAGTTGTCCCTGTGATCAAGATTAATGAGATCGTCTTGAATACGTCTCCCTTCGTCGGATAGCGCTCCCTTCTCAGAATCATGCTGTGATTTTCAAACACGAAAGAATTTACTTCGAATATTGTCGTATTATGTCCGATACCAAATATTATGATGTTGGAAATTATAACCCGTGTTTTCATTGCCACGATTCACGAATAGAAATACCATTATTCTAATTAAAACAGTGTAAATCTACCTGAATATTACAACTACAATGATAAAAAATCATAAGTGTAATCTACCGTTTATACTGGTACGATAGACTAGAGGTTAAACTACTATAATTATAATAATAACACAACTTGACTATCAGCAAGAGGTCATATCACTATTCGTCAGGAATCCAAGAGCGTCAAATCCCTAGAGCATCTGCGTTTTATAGTCAAAGTCAAAAGGCAACCATACCTATATCTTTTCTGAAATAATCTTGCATTTTCGCCACACCGTAAATGAGGCTGATAACATAAGAAATTAATGTTGACTACTAAAGCATACTTGAAAATGAAATACGTAACTTTTTTTAATTTAATTTTACTCGCATTTTCATATCGATAAAGTTTGTAAATCTTGTAAATGACAATAAATCTTTGTTACAGCTAAAAGAAGCTTAAATGAAAAAAAATATATATTGAAAGGTTAAATTTATAAAGACATGATTTTTGTTAACAACTCGTAATCCCCCTTATTTCTCCAGAAAACCGATGTTTAAATTACGGCCTTAAAATTTACATTATTATGATGAAGGATAAAAATAAGAAAGGGATCTTTATTTCGTCGTTCATCTTGATAATGGCAGACGCTTAATAGAACCTTTACTTGGAGATCCCAAACGTTAATAAAAAGAATTGTAAAAACATGTTTACTAGAACGAGACATCTTTTTAAAAATCATTACCCTCCCGAGTCATCCTTCTTTTTCTTCAAAGAGAAGTTACTATGGCAATGGAATCCAGTGAGCGACGGGCCGCGATCGCGCTCACTCGCATGAACTCGAAACTGGTCGGTACTGACACCGATTTACACGTGAGTCAAGCCGTTTTATAAGTAGTACAATGGAATCCAACGGTTACAGCGGCAAATACAACAATGATCATGTATCCCTTCACATACCTCAATTTGAAAAGCCGAAAAATGTTAATAAAGGCCCGCGTCAGTAACATTAGAATTCATTTGTTTGTAAAACCTTAACCTTGTTGCTTGAAATATCTAAATGTTAAAAATTACGTTATTACATATTTCCTAATATCAAAGATTAAGAAGCCAATCGTCTAATGGTCAACGGTACAGGTTCCTGATTGCGTAGTCATGTATTAGAATACGGACTCTTATTGTAAACCATATCTTAGCATAAACGTGAAGCTAAGTTTGAATTGGAAAAGAAATACTTATAAATTAATAATGACATTTATAAAAAAGCTCGTCATGATAGCTTAGCTTACGGGTAAAAGCTTACATGTTTCGCAACATGTTTAGTTCCACAAGCTTTCAATACGGATGTATTCTGATATCCAGTAACCGCATATCGAGCCGTCGCTTTGCATACATTTGCATGACAAGATGCTGTGACCTTACTTATTCAGAACATGACACCGCCCTCAGGACATTACGTTACATGTCGTAAAATTTATAAGACATTTTCTTATAAAGTATCAAAAATTAATGTCGCTTCCACTTAAGTGGGGGAATTCTGGTCAGCGTTTTGTAAAATAACCCTCCAATACTTTTTAACATCATTGAAATTTTGTTTATGTTTGTAACTTTATCATCTAACTAACTGTCGCCTATGACTCAGTCTACGCATGATTGAAAAAATACTTATTAGCCTATGTTTTCTGTTAGGCTACCTTCTACAGCTGTGTCAAATTTCAGCGAGATATGTTAAAGCATTTTGGAGACACGTGGCAACAAACATCCAACTACCCATTCAAATTTTCGCATGTATAATGTTAGTAAGATATGATTTTAAAAATAATTATAATGGATCAAATAAGAATGTATTCGTTGTAATGTAATTTTCAAATCATTATCTCGATTGAATATGATGGAATTATTTGAGTTTCAGAGCTTGCCATTCCGTCTGTTTACTGAGGCCATGATGGTCACGTGACCATAGGAACTGAGTAATCTTGACTAATTCATGTAGTGATCGGCGTTACCTTTGTAACTCACAATTACCCGGGATACGTACCGTTACGTCGAACAAAGCCTTAGAAATTTGGGCCAGTCACGTTTACCGATACAGCCTGTATTGGCAAACGTGACTTAGTCAAACATTTACTTTATTATATATAGGAATATATGTAAAGTTACAATAGTATTGATAAGTTATTTAAAATTTATCACATAATTATAATACATAAGCCCCAATAGCCTAATGGTTAGGGCTACGATTTTCTGATTATGTGTTTAAGAGTTCGAATCCCGTCATTCGACTGTTGTCGTGAACCATACCCCAGCGTAAGGCTAGAGTTTAGTTGATGTGGTAAAATAAATATTAGTAAATTAATAAAATTTACTAATGTTTTATTTAAAAAATTGTGCCACTGTAATGTTTTTTTTAAACTCATCCGGAATATTAACGCGTAAAGGATTTTTAGAAGACGCAATTCAAACTTAATCTTGATTTAACCCACAGTAAACACATTGTAATCATATTGTTAAGATATTTATTTAATTTAAATGATAAATAGATAAATGATAAGTAATTAGGACGCTAGACTGAATCCTTTTCTCATTCCAGAGAAAGATTTGGCGTGACAAGCGTAAAAAACAAATGCCGGTGATATGCCTTTGAATCCAACGGCGAAACTTTTGGTAGGCAAGCAGTAACGTTTCGCCTTTCATATCAAATATTACTTTTAGAGTGTGAATGGTAAATTAGTTATGTAAGAGCTAGTTTTAAATTTGAACATATTTTCTTCTCTATATTTCTCCAATTATCATTTTTGTACTCCATATCCAGTATTAATTTCGTGCACAGAATCCATTCTCTACATCGTATTTAGAACGCGGTCAGTTAAACAATAACTTACATGACAAGCTCAAGTTTGTTCAAAGTAAATGACCCTTGAAAACTACATAAAGCTTGGCCGGCACAGACTAATCTTACGAAGGTTCATTAATTACTCTGTCAGAGAGACAAGTGGATAGAAACTATATGTTTTGGCAGAACAACTATGTCCACACAATTACTTATATAAACTAGATGTGACATGACCGTAGAGTTTTCTATATAATCTATTATAAATAACAAAAAAAAACATATATGTGTTGAATAAAAGTCTATTTGTCAATATTAGTCTTAACGTTCAGATTACAGTACGTCAATGCAACTTAAATAGATAAAAACATGTTCATATACGCGTGAAAAACGTTACCCTTCTGAGTGTACGGGTAGATATTGACACGTGTAAGTCGCTATCTACAAATCGTACATAATAGTTGACCGTTTGAAATTCGAACGCAATTTAAAATCCTTTTTTTTTAATTTTCAATAAAAATATCTACATACAATCTTCTCTACGTTTACTTTAACTGTCATATACAGTCATTATTGAACGTGGTTTCCTTAAAAAAGTGTACATTGTATGTTGGTACGTAGGTGTATGTTGTACGAATTCATCTGCATGTAATAATACGATATGGGAATGGAAGAAAAGAAACAATCCATTCAATATCGATTTGTCATAACTGATGTTACGCAGGGATGTTATTTCTGCATTAGGGCTGAAACGATTTATGATTTTCCTTTTATTTCATTACCATACAAAACGTATTCCAATAATATTAAATATACGATTTTATTGATTTCACAAAATATCCGTTAAAATGATATTTTATCTTTCTATCTTCATACGTTTTTTTTATCTCTGTTAAAAACAAGCTAAAAATAAAAAACATTGTCATTACAGTGATAATTATTTTTAATTATAGACCGATAAAGTATCTATCTCGGTAGGCATGAGTCAAACTAAATTATGATAGCTCACTAGCGCCCCCTATCAATGTAAGGTAGGTTAATTGATTAATTTTGAAAACACTTAAATCGGTTTAACTAACTAAAATGCGTGAACTTAGAAAGTACTTACTACAAAAAGACCTTGAGTCACGAAGATATTGAAAATTTCGTTACAAGATGACGATTGAAGATGCTTTCACTGATAATGAATTTATAGACCCGCAAACAGTTCAATTACAAGTCTTATTTGAATAACAAGCACCACTCGCACTCACTTCCGGCACAATTAGAACGCCAAATAAATATGAATTGAGAAAAAAAACACAATAGAAAATTTTCAAGTATTTTATGAAAATAATTTTTATGACTAATGACTTGTCCCGTAGATTTAGTACAAGTCACGTTTTTATTGACCCCTTTGTCAATGTCGTAGTAACACTTAACGATTTCCTCAAATGCAATATGCTAATAAATTTGACCATCTTACAAAAAATCTTGTTTTTTTTTCTGAAATCATGACGTGTTTAGTTTTTTTCCCAACAGGTTGTCATAAACTGATATTTGTAATCTAATTAGTAATTACTAGAATAGCTTATCAACCCAAGGTAGACCTTGGCACTCGGCAATAAGAGTCACTTTCCCGGTTTCGTATCAGCTGATCTAAATTTATCTTTGCCGCATCCATCTGCGATCTCTATTAGTAAAAAGGTATTACTTGTTTTTTGTTTATATATTTAAAATGTCTCAACATTCCCAAGAGTTCCTCTCAAATTTGTTGACACGACAGAAGCGAAATGAAGACTGATTTCCAGCAAAAATAAGACAACGAAAATTATTTTGCAACAATAAAACGTCAGGAAAAGTGAAATGTGGAGAGCCGACATCTCGGGAGACTTCCGCGGTGTTGCTCACAAAACATTTTAAAACAAGCAATAAGTCATAATGTCGTCGTTTTCAGGTAAAATATCATAGCGCTATAAATAATTGGACGCAATTTATTTTTAGTCTTTATATTCAAAATGTGCCAAAATTAACATGAAATTGTCTCCATTCATCCTTTACTCCGAATTGGCGCTAAGCTAGGTACTTAATATGCATATGTCATTTTGTGTCATCAGAATTTAAAACCGCGGGATCAATCCTACCCAACTTAATGGTGCCTATGTCTTAATCAATCACACAGATCCAGAGTTGGTTGACTTCACTGTTCATTTGAAAAACTCCCATGTTCTATTTCATAGTTTGAAATAGACACTAAACTACAGCTAGTGTACTTTTATATTTCACTCCTATATAAAGTACTAAATCAATCGATTGACAATTACGCAAGCATTGCGACGTAGAGTCGCTCGTTTTTATTTTCAATTCAACAATTCCTCCTTCGCCGTGGTTCACAAGAAAATTATGTAAATTGATTTCCTTTCATTTCAACATTATTGTCGTGTATTTATTCGAATTGAAAATGTTCTATTGTTTAGTTAATGCAACTGTCATTAAAATGGACATTCCATGTATGTGTCTATATGCATTATAAAATATAAACTTTAATGCTTCAAAAACATGTAAACTTAATTACCTATACGGCTCAAATGGTACCACTGACTGAGTTTAAGTTCATGTCTATTTTCCGTTAATGCTATGCAAAGATTAACAAGGCTTCATTTAGCCGCCGACACGCAATCGCCTCGAGTAATTAGTTTAATGCAGAGGTGTCATTGCTCTCACTATATACGAGCTTTAGAGTTATCTTACTATTAAAAATGCGAATGTTTAGATGGACGGATGATTGTTAACACGTAACTTCAAAATGGATTAACAGAACTTGATGAAATTTGGCACAGACATAGATTACTAAAGCAGCTCGGTGGCGCAGTTGTTAAGCGCTTGACCGGACCGGACCGTACTCGACATTTTCCTGGTTCAATCCCTGCCATATACCAATGTATTTTTCAATTTTCGAATTGCATATGTTCATTGTCCGACGCTCTTACGGTAAAGGATTACATCGTGATGTCTGGCACATATCGGCGAAGAAATTCAAAAGATATGTGTGAAGTCAACCAACACTCACTGAGCCGGCGTGGTTGACTCTGACCTAGTCACCCCTGATACGGTAAGCTCCGAGCCCCTTAGTGGTGACGTATAGTGAGCTGATGATAGATTATCGTCTTGAATAGGATGTAGGCTGGTCACCAAGTTTTTTTTTTATTTCGCGTTGACAAAGTCACAGGTAACAAGTAAAATATTTTGAATAAAGCACACATATATGTTAAACATTAAGGGTATTAATAAAAAAAATAATTTTGACTATTGTGGACACACTTGGCTATCGCCACTGTATTCTATTATAAATACAAGATTATTACACCATTCGTTGTTAAAGTTTTTCTTACAATTTTCTATATCTAACTTCTGCTGTATATTGATATTGATTTTGTTCCTTATAAAATGTAATTTACAAATTATCCCGTTCCTAAAATACTCGTATTATATTTCCAAAAGCTACTTTAATTAATGTCTTTATGGCGGTAAATAAATAAAAATGATTTTCGCACATAATTGAAGGATTAAACGCGCAACGTCGAGTCCGCGTTCAAATTACAGAGATTACGGGAGCATGGTCGCGTGTCGGGCGCGCATCAGGAAGCCTCGCCGGAGTTCACATAATTTAATAAAATGTCGCTAAAACCTTTCAATAAAAAACAAATGATGTTAGCATTAGACTGAAAATCAAATTCCGCTTTAAAATTAAATAGTTAAACGCGACTACTTACTTTGTGACAGGACCAACTAGTTTCGGACCCACATGGTCCTGAGTGTGATGCCGCGAATATTGCCAAATAAACACTTGCCCTAAGAAAGGACTCTCGATGGGAGTGAAACTAGTCGATGCAGGTACCTAATAAGTTGAAGTGAGTGTCATTTGTTCAATTTTTTTTTTAATTTAGACATAATGTCTCACACGATTTTAAACAATTTACTAAACTAAATACATTTATCAACGCTTTCGTGTTCTTTCTATCCCTCTATAACTCTAATATTGTTTTCCTTATTTAATGTATTTTACGTTTGTTATTATAGTAGGTAAAATGAATACAGTGTTCCCCTGGCTTACATATAATCTCTATTCAAGTTATAGTTACACTATTACGTCGGATATTCATTCGACTAAATGAGGATGTGTTTAATTATCTCAAAAATTATTCTCTAGCCGATGATAATACGTGATGTATCATTCACATAGGAATTAGTGATCTCGATAACGTATTTACACAAACAAAACTAAGATTAATATATAATAATATGTTATATGTATTTATTTATGTATGTAACTGTAAAAGCGAAGGATATCGAATTACTATTCAAGTACATACCAAACACAATTCTTTCGCCTATTTCTACATACCAACTTTTGTAATGAGATGGATTTAAAGCGCCAATAGTCTAATGGTTGTAGGCACGGACACTACCGATCTAGCGGTCGTGGGTTCGAATCCCACCATGTGACTATTGTAAACCTTAACCTAACGCAAGCTTTCTAAGCAAACTTGGAATGGTTACAGGAAATATTAGTGAATTTACAAAAATGTACTGATACTAAAAAAAAGATTATTGAATGAAATATATAAGACCTCTTTTCTAACATTACGTATTTGATGACGCAATCACATCTTTATATTATTTTGTTGTAAACAGCAATCGACTTTCGGCCTCTGGCAGTAACAGCTGTTTACTACAACCCCGTAAATTGCCTTGCAACGACGTCCGCCGTTATCGCATTTTCACTGTTCACTTAAACAATGTATTTTATTTTTATATCCGCCCTTCATATTAATGTTTCAAATTGTTATATTATTGGAAATAGAAGTATTGACATTCATATTTTTACGTAATAGTACTGAAATCCCAAATATATTTAAGTATTTGACTTAATTTTCGAATACCAGAAGCTGTCAATACTTACATATGAGTAAAAAACCATAATTACATTATGTTTTTCGTGTGTGTGGATGTGGATGTCGATCGGCGTTGATTACCTTTGCGAAACCGTTTCCGTTAGCCGTTTCACTTAAAAAAAAATAGTAACAAAAATATTCTAATTCAAGATTTAGTAAATTAACATTACAAAAGTGATTCTAGTATACGTGATACGAAAACAATGCTTAGAGTAACATGTTTTATAATTAGATGAGTTAATTAAATGTAACCGCAGGGTCCCGGAGCCGGCGCTGGGCCCGCGCCGCAATACCTCGCTTACGGTTTCACTTTAAAATTATCCTTTATTATACCTTTAATGTTTCGTATAATGCAATTAATTATCAAATGGCCTTATTTAGTATAACAAATTAATCCTTCTTTATTATTTCATTAATAAAATTAATTCCTTTAAAAATTACTTAACTCAAGTATAAATCGGTGTCGGTACCGACTAGTATCCTGACCAGTGAGCGATGGGCGACCGCGCAATAATAGCAATCCCACTCACCCTGAAGAAGAGCCTCCGATGGACTCGAAACTAGTCGGTACGGACCCAGATTTACACGTGAGTTAAGCCGTTTTTATAAGTACTCGTAGTATAGTGAAATGTCTCACGAAAGTTTTAATAATTTTAATGCAACCTACTAACTGTACCTTACTTATCCCTCAGATATAATTGACATCTCTTTATCTAATAAAGTTAAGTTTGCACGAACCTTTAGTGATTTTCTAAGCATACATTTATCAATGAGTACATTTTTTGTAACTTCCGATATTAAAAAGTTTTTGAACATTTGAAAAAGTGCCTATAACTAGCCCACGTTTTTACGAACTCCACTAACAAATCCACTGTTAGTCAAACTCTAGTCTGTCAACCTATTTTAAAGTCCGAAAATTTTTCGTATAAATGTGAGAATTTTTTATCCGAAAAAACTTCACCCATAGTAGATAAATCTATTGCAAACGCATTGCAAACTGCAAAGGCTTTTTACCTTTCTAAATTATTCATTTACACCAGAGATACATTTGAGTGCCAATAGCCTAATGATTAAAGGTCCGATTCTCGCCATTCAGTTAAAGTCGCAAACAATCCCAAGACAGGCTTTGTTGTTGTCAAGCTTACCAGAACCGGTTATAATCATAAAGGAAACATAAAAATGAAGTACAAAGTTTTCACTTCCCGTATACATAGATAACAAGAACCTAATTGATGCGTGATTAAGTTATTAATATTCAAAGTTTAAGTACGTCTGCGTAGAGCTTAACGTAACAGAGATATAAACGTGTGGGTCCGGAGGCGGGCGTGTAACAAATGGAATGAAATTGACCCAATAAACCGTGTCCCTCGCTCCCCTGCTCCCCTGCCGACTATTAGCCCCTGACCGCAGCTAGGGTAACCTTATTCTAGCATTAATTATTTAAACGACCGTTATGTTATCCCTTTCTTAGATTTTTAACCTTAATTTCAAATTTTAGACTTAACAAGTTTTAACTACCTTTATAACATAGTTTTATTCTGCTATTATATTCATTGCCACGATGGGGGAGGCCTACGTCCAGCAGTGGACTACACTAGGCTGATAATGATGATGATGATTATATTCATTATCAAAACCCTAAGCCCCGTAGTGTATATTCAGTATATAAAATCTACGTGAATAAATAATCATAAAACAACACTAAGGACAACAGTAATATATAACAAACGATGATTGTAACTTGTAATACCAGATTTTCTTTAATTAAGGTTGTCATTTATTTCACTCTAGACATAGATGTTGTCTCTATGCTAAGAAAAAAAAACAATTCAACACCATTAGAATGGTGTTCCTCGATAACATCGTTAAAATAATATGCATTTCAAAAACAATTCAGCAAAAGTATAGAAATGTAACGTATAGACGTCCCCTGGGAAATTGACAATAGCTCGGACAACACCTTCTGGAAAAAAAAATACGAGACGGACAAAATGAAATTTCCTGAAGTGTTATTCCTTTTCGCCATTCAACTGTTTGTTTTTATTACGATAAGGTAATATTTATTTTGTGGAAAAGAAATGTAATTTCCTTTGTGACGCTGGTTTTTAAATTGCTTTAGTATAAGTGTATCGTTTCGTATAGAAATGTGATTATGGACATTTATCTTTTGCATTCAAAAGCAATTGTTTATACTTTTAATGAAAACATCCACAGCAACATAGAAACTGAAGCCTTAAAGTTCTAATTGGAGGTAATAAAATGTTAGACGTACCACTTTCTTATGACTGTTCTTACTAACATGACGACTAAACAGCGTAGATCAAACAGAGCAGCAGACAGTTAAGTATTGACTTCAAAATTAACACTTACTGTCAAAATAGAACTGGTCTGTTTTAACGTTACACGTCCGATCGATAGTACTTAGCTATCATACATTTTCGTTCTACCCTCGTGTGAAAGTTACATTGTAGCAAAGTTCAGCAATGCCACATGTCTTCTTATTTTATTTAGTATTTAGATATCAGTGGTTTCTAATATATTACTAACATAAAAAAGTTTGTATCCCAAACCGTCCACAGTTGGAACTGTTAACGGCTGCATGAAAGTGCTCTAACGTGGAAAAATACGGGCGGCATTTGTTTTCGTTTCATTGTAAATCCTCGCGGGCCAAAGTTCTGTGAGGGAAGCCGTGATAAAACGAAAGCATGTCCCTCAGGTCAGAAAGTTACGTGATTCTGTTAAAATTACAATACTTAAGGCCGACAATAACACCGTTACAGAATGTTAAACCTTTTAATATTGAATATGAATGTTGCGTTGAAAAAAATTCAAAAGTATTCAAGTTTTAAGCCGACTCAATGCATTTTTAAAGCACGGGATGTAATTTAACAGGGATATAGTAATTATTTTAATCTAGTATCATTATAATATCTACTTGTAGAGAAATAATTGACTATCTGGTACAATACCAGACATTTGGTATGTACAGAATAAGATTGGAATTTATAAAGCATACTTAGTCTTTGCTTAGGCAAAACTTACGTGAGTTTATGCTCAGTGAAATCTTAGAACCCGAATTTATAGTCCTTTTGGGCAAAGATTATGCTGAGTGAATGCTAAGCAACAGCTCAGGTGATGTTTCTATTTACGCAATATTTTATCGGTATTTGAAATTTAATTATCAATTTAATAATCATAACATTTTATAATAAGAGTACTCTCGTGCATAACTACGGACGTAAGCGTCGAGTATACACTTCATACAATCGTTTAAAATCTAATAATACTGTTTCATCATCATTACATCAGCCACACGTCGCCCACTGCTGACCGTAGGCCTCCCCCAAAGATCGCCACGACGATCGGTCCTCGGCCACCGTCATCCAGGAAGCTACCGCAAACTTAACCAGATCATCGATCCATCTTGCGGGGGACCTACCCACGCTGCGTCGACCTGTCCGTGTAATACTAATAATACTGTTTAGGTCTTTCAATAATGTAAAGTCAAGGTCAGGTGCACAGTCTTTTTTTAGTGACCGGGGAAGGAGAAAACTTCGAAAGACATCCTGCTTTCTGGGAGGTAGTTAGAGTTATGTAGGATTTTATCTCCTATATCCCCCTCGGTGGTCACTCTCAAGTGCAAAACTGGTGAGGGTACCGGGATCTCCAGAGAACGCACCAGAACCCGCAGCACTTTCCTATCATGCTCTTCAGATGAACAGTCTACAACAAAGTTTACTATTTAATAAATATAATAAAGTTGATATGTCGCTACAAAAAAAAAACAACACAGAAGTAAATAATTACGTTTCCCGAACTGTTTTATCATTCCAACGGTACGAAGGGATTTGGCGTGCGGGCCGTGAAAAACAGATAAATGTGGAATTCCTGTAAATCCCACGCTCAAAACTTTTGGCTCGAAATAGCGTTTCGCATATCACGCCGACGTTACGGCTTTTATAGCGTTTAAATATAAATTGCAAGTCTCCAATAAGATGAAATAAAAAATATGGCCGGTTATAAAATAATTTATTCGCATGACATATGAAATACAGATATCACTATTTTTTAAATAAGTGACAATTTTAAATCATCAAATAACAGTCGTCCATGGTTCGAAATTCAAATAACTAGCACTTCCCCAAATTAACAATTCGCGCAGTTTCTTTACAAGCTTCGTCCACGTTCAAATAATATGGTCAGTATATAATTTGGTCAATCCATTTTTACATTTGCAAAGAAAACTGGTATATTATGGAAAGAATTTTTCACCACGAAAGCTTTGCTAGTCGACACTTGTAAATACAAGAGATGGCATCCAAAGATACTGCAGCTATTTTAACCGAATTTCAAGCCTCGGAAATGCAGAGCATTCGGTATCGCGCCAAAAACTTTTTAACGTGGGATTTAGTTGCATTTTTCAGTGCTCTTTCGTTCTTTCGCTTGCTAAGAAAATTTGTCCGACACAACAGATAAAAATTTCTAAGGTAAGCCATTGCATTCTTACATGCTTTTATTTTGACTTTTACATTCACGACAAAGTCTTGGATAAAACAAAACACAATGTAAACTAAACATTTGAGGTTTGTTTTTATTTTGATAATATTACGAATGATTACGTACATCGATCTACACGAAAGTTAAGCTGTTACTATAAGTAGTATAGTGTAATGTCTCTTATAAGTGGTTGTGTAATTTTTTTTCTAATGAACCGAGAGTGCTGAATTCGCCAACAAACAGCTTCGGCTGTTTGGCGATTTTCTTGACTACTGTGTAAAGTATGTAAATAAAATAAATAGATAAAAAAAACGTATGTCTTATAAATTTTAATTAATTTATACAAAAATACGTGGCCTCTATAAGTGGCGAAGTTTACAATTGGACTTCAGTTTCTAAATTCACTTACTATATCTCATGGAACGTGTCTAATGCTTGCGCTCCCACATTTTCTTGTAACATCTGCGAACTCCCTACATTAAGCACCTTGAGTGTCTCTTAACACTCGCTACAAACAATTCGCTACATATCTGAATTGTAATTAAATTTTGCTTTAACATTACAATATTGTCTAGTACTAATTTACTCTACTTTGAAATACCAGGAATGCATAACTTAAAGGGGAAAGGCCAATTGATTTTAAGAAAAAAGTAACGTAACGACTTCGTAGCACGGCTACGATGCTACGAGGTCTAAATATAGATTTACTGTCAGACTGACTATTTCCTTATTTTTAGTTAATTTAATCTTATCCCAGTATCTAGTCTTTGTGGAAAGGAAATTAACCGACCATTGACAAGATGGCCGATACAGATACTCAGACGTAGAAATTAAATTCATTAGATTTTACAAAGGAATCAACCAACCGTTTATCCATTGCGAGGTTCAACTAAATTACGTCTAACATGTCATACGGCCGCGGCGAATGGATGGAAAAATGTCATTTATTCTGTTTTTGGTGCCTTTACGATTGTTACGTTCTCACTGGAGTAAAAAAAAATTAAAGATGTTAAGCGGAATAAATAAATCCAATATATGTGATTACGATATGAGAACTTCTGTCGGCTTCGTATAAGTAAATTTTAAACGAGTTAATTCGTTCACTATTTAATACGTTCGCTGCGAAACGAGGCCTATATCATCCCTAATGCAACTTCGCTGTCATGCGCCAAAAGAAAACATCTACTTCTCTGTGTAGCGATGGGCATAACTTTGTTAAAGGAGGTGGAGTCTAATGGTCCATGTGTCGTACTAACGTCTACTCGCGGAACGGGCCGATAACACCTCGTACATTAGGGACGGAAAGTACGCAAAAATTGATGCCGCAGCGAACGTGTTAAGCGAAGTTGCTTCTTCATATTAAATCATTGTATCATATTACATTGTAATAAATTTGTAGAAACTCAGTTTGTGTGCTATAAATCTGAGCATAACGTAGGGATGTTTCTGCTCAGCGGCGTTGAAACACTGCGAGAATGTCTTTTGTTTCTACAGAAGATGTTCAGAACACGAATATTACCTGCAGCAGGAATACGACGTAAGTTAGATGTATACACTTAATTATTATCAAGCTACAAGGACATCACAAGTTTGATGGATAATTTGCAATTTGAAAAAAAAATGTTTTATTGTATATCATAATATATTGTGGACTGTGGGTATAACATAGCATTGGAAAGTATTGTGTTTGGGTAGTATATTTTTTTGTGAATAAATAAAAAAAAATTTTAAACATTTAAGTACGAACAACATTGGTAAATATTCCTTTCAAGTTATACTTATGTAGCGTTTTCGCGTATTAAATTTTTTTAACTAAACTGTACGCGTATGACCTTTACTCCTTCCTATACCAATGAATGATAAAAGAAAATAAAAGATTAGGAGAACAAATATATTAGCTATGAGTTTAACGTTCAGATTAACGAAAGGACGCTGTGATCTTTTAAAACTAAATCTTTAGATGAGACAAATTTAGCTCTGTCACCGTCGCTGGAGCACGTTTCGATAAACAATTGAACAATACTTTTATTGAATCTAGGAAACTATCGATAAATTGCTTTCACAAAATAATATATAGAGTTATTTAATTAAATTGTACAGTATCGTAGTGGCGATCTTTGGGGTAGGCCTACGTGCAGCAGTGGGCAGCGTGTGGCTGATATGGTGATGATACAGTACGCATCATATATCTTTAGCTAGTCTTAGGCTATATTTTTAATTATGAAAAACATAAAAGAAGTTATCGCAATCCTACTTCATCATCAACCTACCCTTTTCCTTGCAGAAAGTCGGCAGAGTATATACTTTCATACATCTATGTCAGCCTTCATGCCTGTTCTTACACCCATTTTCGCATGTCCTTTTTCACACAATCCATCCACACCTTCATCGGTCTTCCTCTACCTTTATCCACTACATTCAATCTCATCACTTTCTTTTTCTCTGCCCATCATCTCTTAGCAACCTACTTAACAAAGTAAATAAGATTGCACTTTATACAATATATAAATAGATACTGTTGTTTTTCTATTATGTGTAGGGTTGAGCGTGAAGCGGGACGCGGGTAGCGTGTTTGGCAGACATTAATCGAGTCTGCGAAATTGCATAGACGTGACACTCACGAACAACTATTTAATCTCGCTACGAAATTCCTCGAAATAAAAGGATAACGAGCTTTGACACTGAGATAACTAGTCTAAAAGCATCATAAGAATTTAATTTTAATAAAGTTTTAGTATTAATTAATATTTCCAAATACCAGAAACAATAAGTTAACACTTACAGCCTTGTATGAAACCTTCCATTGGTAATGAAGGCTATTGCTTGAGTAGAGACAATGAAAAATGAAAAATGAAAAATGATTTATTAAGTTAAAAATTTACATTATTGTATCCGTTTCTGGGGCTTCCATTTAAGTAACCATTCGGTACTTGTGGTTGGAAGCCCCGCTCTTCTGTGTTTACAACAAGCCTCAATATTTAAACAAAATAAAACATTATATGTTATGATTAATACTACAAAAGTCTTAATTTTTCCTATTTATAATGTGTACAATATTTTGATACATTCTACAGTTAATTTTTTGCCAGTGAGTATGTAAAATTGGAATTAATAATATGTGATAATTACATTTAACGTTCTTTCCAATATGTGTCTAAAAAAAACTAAAAACAGTTCGTCTTTAAGTTTCTTATCGTTGATTTAAATTATCATCTTCTATACTTCAAGTATTTTGTTTGATAATTATGTTATATGAATAGTTATTGACCGTGTCAGTGACTCAATATGTAAGTTAGTACAATGGCTCTCCCGCTTAGCTACTTAGACTTATAACTGTCCTAAGCATATCCACATTGGACATTTAATATCCGCCGACGTCGCAACCACTGGAAATGGAAATCCCCAGTCTTAATGACGACCACGTTACAGTGAAACTTATAGAGCCTGCTTCTGAATAGAATCATGTAAATTTAAATGATTTGTGCTCTTTTAAATTTATCTTGAACATCTAATGATCTTCATCTTCGACTTCATCTCTTTATTAGAGAAACAAAGAAGCAGCGGGTACAAAGAAGTAATCATCGACGCCCATCGACGACAGCAATTAGCGAAACTGATGCTTTATCCTATGTCATAGATTAATCCTTTATGTGATAGCTGGGTCCTCAATCTCGTATAAGTAGAAATAATTCGATCTAAAGGAATAACTGACATCAAAGGAGAATCATTACTAAACATTTTTTAATTTAACTAAAGGCTTTATTTTCTAGGATATTTGATTTTAGGACAATATTTTCAAATTAGATAGGTTAAGTAAACTTCAAAAAGTTCGTTTCTAAATTATTCACAACCCTAACACAACAAAAGCTATTTATTTACTAATTTCCTCGTTTTTACAGCAGTATTATAAAAATAGATCTATCAGCCAATGAACTCCCGCAAATAACTGTAGTAGCATTTTATAAATTAACCGAACACTGCCATTTCCGAAAATATAAACGGAGAAAAGGTCGCTTTATTGACAAGTTAACTGATCTGGAAAGAGCAGTCACTTCGGCAACCCACACAAGTTAATACTGTGTTTTTCTGTGCTGTTATATGTCCCTTTTTCAGCTTACTTAGATACGATTTGAATTAAAGAAAAGTAAGATGAAAGTTACAGTTTTTTTTTTTTAATGTTGTCATGTACTTGAAGCGCCAATAGCTAATGACTAAGGGTACGGACTACCGATCTAGCGGTCGTGGATTCTAATCCCACCATTCGACTATTTTCGTGAACTTTTTCAAGCTTACCAGGAATGGTTACAAGAAATATTGGTAAATTAAAAAAATCTACTAATATTAAAAAAAAACCTTTTAGTTTTATTTGGTGTTCTGAAAATTACTTACACGGTTATTTCCGGTTAAAGAAAATTGTTTTAGTTATATTTATTAATTATATATGTACAAAAAGATTTACAGTATACTTTTTAAATTATTCGACCTTTCAACGAGACGAAAGCTTTTTTTTTTATAAAATATTAGTAGATTTTTGTTAATTCACTAATATTTCGTGCAACCAGTCTAGATTAGCTTGAAATAGCTTGTGTTAGTATATGGTTCACGATAATAAGCTAATAGCGGGAGTCAAATCCACGATCGTCGGTAGTCCCTACTCTTAACAATTGGTTACCGGTGTTTCTTGAGCAAATTCAAACAACTTATACACAAGCAAATTATAAGTAAAATATCCCGTCAGACAGATTTAAAATAACTGGTAAATGTAAACCTCAAGTGAAATTTTGTGAACTAAAAGCAAATTAATGAAATGAAAATACGTAACTTTGAAAAAGAAATTTAAAGACTAGGCCATTTTACAGAGATCAAAGTTGCTCACTTCGTGTAGAAAAACTTTATGCTAATCTTATCTGGACGGTCTTTTAGAAAAAAAGTTACAGTAATTAAAATTATTATAAATATCAGCGATAAGTTGAAAACGCTTCTATTTGTGTTAAGTTAAAGTTTATTTCAGCTTGGCAACATACTTTACTGCAGCAATGCCTATGGGACACGACGGCATAAATAATTCTGTGCGGACATTTTATTTTCCCTTTAGTAAAACAACTGCACTTTATTAACATAAAACAGTATTAACAATTTTAAATTGAAAAAAAGATAACGTCCCTGCGGTATCCATCCAGTAATATTCACCTATATAATAATCCAAGAATTTATTTCTCCATTATAATCTATTTTTTGCCAAAATAAGTCAAATAATCAAATAAAGATTACATTAATAAAAAAAAAACATCTTAACAAAAAATCTTTGATTAGGAATTGTGGTCGAATTCCAACTAATGGGCATCATTGTCGTCATTGTCATCATCAGCCTATGTCTGTCTACTATTGGACATAGGCTTTTCCCAATGTTTTCCACAGTATGCGGTCCTCCGCCTTCCGCATCCAACCAATGGGCGACTTATTGTATTTAATTTACCTTTTCATATTATCACTTTAATTTTGACTAAATAGAACATTTTTGTGATTTACTACACATAAAAGAAAACAGAGAAAGTCTGGATGGATGGTGTAAAAGAGGCTATGCATACTCATAGTCAGTCATTTCAAGTCAATAAATACACGTAGTTGAGGTACACCAAAAAAAAATCTCTGAACAAGTTAGCACAATTGGAACGGCCAAACAACTCCAATTTCATTTAATCAATTCTCGTGGTCTCTGAGGAAATTATAAACAATATATTTCCCAATATACCGTCTTCCATTGAATTTGTAACACGAACTTGTGATGGGGAACTGCGTACTTGTTTTATTAATCAGGAAACAAATCAAACCAACGATAATATTGACAATTAATATCAAACAAGGAAAAATAAATATTCAAACGACCAATACCGAACTATATTAATTTTCACTGGACTTGCGCATTACGTATTATCACGGCGGGGAGTTGTTGGATGCGAAAGGCGGAGGAAGGAAGCCTATGAAAGGCATTACAGAAAACCTATGTAAGTCAATGAACATAACATTTGATAATGATTCTGAGAGAAAGAGCACCTTTTTCATAGAACAAGGAGTAAATGAACAGTGGATCGCCGGTATTTAAGGTACGCTCTTTTCTTGTAGACCCCTAAGTAGCATAACATCATCAGCAGCAACCTAAGGTCACCCACTGCAAAACGTAGGCTTCTTCCATCGGTTGCCGCAATTACCAGCCCTGAGTCGTACTCATCCAACACATTTCAGCTACCGTTTAAGGGTCCCGAAAGTTCATTAAAAATAATTTACTTATTCATCAGTAAAATGCCAAATAAAATCTCATTATTCAACAATTAAATTAAAGTTCAATGCTCGGCGACCGCTAATCTAACTTGCCTCTCATAGCATCAGAATCTCCAGCTCTATTACACTTTGCACTCACAACTTTGCTGTGAAACAAGTTAACTCAAGGATTAAATATTCAAAGTTAATGTGATAAGTTGTGTACTGACAACTTGAAATATTTCAGAGAGAAACCTCTTTTGAAACGTAATTAAAAAACTATAAACAGGATTACATTCTATATATAACTAACACGATTAACTTTACATGCTTCGGGAAAGAAAACAAATAAAATTTTGCGTCACGCTTAAAATCTATCAAACCGTCAACCCCATCTCTTGCTAACCTTATAAGAAAGGAGTGCGAGAGGACTAAAAGACCTTGTCCCCGCATCAGACGAAATTAGTAATTAATTCAACTCCACGTCTATTTTCTGTGTATTATAACAGAATCATGGAAATCGAGTCTAACTTATCGCTTAGTTATTGATCAAAATATTAATAAATCAAGTTATTCCCAGTGAACACTGTCCCGACATTAAATCCCTCGCCGATCTCGAATTTCCATTTCCACAATTGAAATTACGAACACCTGCGGCCCGTTGCATTTAAAATATCTAACGTCAAAAGTCTTTAGTATTTCCAACGATGCCTTATCAAGTGCTCTTTCTTCGCAAACTAAAGTTCCCCACTTAAATTTTAAGACGGACAAAGGAACTTTCGAAATAAGTTCTCGCTGAGTGATTTTAAAACACTAAAGTTTTACGATAGAATATTTATCTTCTTTCTACTATAGACAAATGACGGCACAAACAAACTTTATATTAACTTCAAAATCACTAACTTAAACGCGCAAATTGTAAACGTGTGAATTGATTGACTCGCCAATAGCCTAATGGTTACGGTACGGACTACCGATTTAGCGGTCGTGGTTTCAAATACCGCCATTCGACTGTTGTCGTGAACCATAACCTAACAAAAGTTTTTTCAAGCTTACCAGAAATAGGTACAAGAAATATTAGTAAATAAACAAAAATCTACTAATATTTTTACAAATTAAAAACACATATACGACGAAAATGGTTATAGAACATAAAGTATACCTAAAAATAAATAACTCTTTTGTTTATTTAAAACTATATTCAAATATCAACTGGCGATATGCGTTTCTTTAATGGGTCGATATAAAAATGTTTTTGTATCATGAAACGGTTTTCTACATGCCATTATAACTTTGATCTTTCGCGTGTTAAATTCATGTCCTACAATTTATAGTTAAGTTGGAGCAATTATGTTAAATCGCCCTTTATAATTTGTTTTCCGGTTTCCTCGGAACTTTGTATTACGCTTAATCGTGTCATGTTTCTTCTTGCCATTTGTATGAAATAACATAGTTATAAGTAATTATTCTAATTTTTACACTCTAGTACTGCTACTAATATTATTAATGTGATAGTTTGGATGATTTTTTGTAAGAAGATATCTCCAGGATCTTGACGTAATTTAGAATAGTGGTAGAATATCGTTTGAAAGAAAACATAGGCTACTTCCTCCGCTGGCGCAGCGACCCGAAGTGGGTCCTGGCCTGCGACACAAGAGATCGCCAACGTTGCCATTCCTGTTTCGTCTTCTATTATTACAAATAGGTATCAATTTTTTTTTTATTGTACACAGTCGGAGTCACTGGCCAAAGATAATATTCAATGTTTTGATAGTAAAACAGTAATGTAAAGGCTGGTAATAAAAATTTTCTGGCCTCAACCTTATTTTGATTACGTCATCATCACAATGATAAATACGAATAAAGTTGCAACATACGATGCAAATCGTCTGCCTACGCACACATATCGATTTCTAAAGCTGGAATAGATTTAAATCTATTGTAACTCCATTCCATCACCAAATGTCTAAAAAAATATAACGGCTTTCGCGTTTCTAGCGCAATAACCGTCTGGCTTATATTTTTTATCGCCTTTGATAGATTGATATTCTACGGCGATCCGATTGGACTTTGTTTTCCGCTTTTGTCCCGACACACTGATATACGGCGGGATCAAATGTTACGAGCCGATTGTTATATTATGTCTTCAAAAGTTAATTCTGACTTATGAACGATCTGTTTTCAAACAATATAAACGATATGCGACGCATTGCGAAAAGAGGTTTATTGCATAATAACTTAACTTAATACTTAACATAATAACTCTTTAGTACATTAAATAATATTATCGGTAGTTAAGCCACTACTACAAAAGTGAATTTTAAAGAGCCAATAGCGTAATCGTAAAGGGTACGGACTACAGATCTAGTGGTCGTGGGTTCAATGTCACCGTTCGACTATTGTCGTGAACTATATCCTTACACAAGCTTTTCCAACTTTATTTATAAATCTAATAATTTTAAAGCATGGCTAAGTCATCTAGGTGCTTAATATGTTAAGAAATATGTAATTTATTTATTTCGATAAATATTATGCTACTTATAAAAC